>JANSVB020000418.1:9206-24373 GCA_025504935.2 Erythroxylum haughtii
GGCAAAGCATAGGCAGCCAAAAGTTTTCAGATGCTCATAACTGGGCCTTCTTTTATGCAGTTTTTCAAAAGGACTCAACCACCCCAAGATTTTAATGTTGTATCTTTTATCTGTCTGTATCTTCATTATTTGGGTGCTGAATTGTCTATCAATGTTTTTAAGAAACTGTAGTATGGTTTGTTGGGTTTGGTGTTTGTGTTTAAGTATGAAAGTCCAAGTAGCTCTAGAGAAGTCATCCATAATTGTAAGGAAATAGTGTGAACCATTCATTGTAGGAACACTGTAGAGCCCCCATAAGTCCATATGAATGATTTCGAAAGGTTTATTTGTGTGTATCTCATATTTGGGGAAGGGTTTTCTATGCTGTTTGGCTAAGAGACATACCTGATATTCATGTTTATGAGGAACAGAAACTTTGATATCATTGATGTGCTGTAACTTTTCCTTGGATACATGCCATAACCTAGAATGTCATAAATCAAAAGCTACTGTAACATTGAGAGCAATATTTTCATAATTGTAAAACCCTAAAGAGGGACCTTTTAGGGCATTGGATGGTAGGAAGGTTTCGGCAGTCAACTCATACAATCTATTCACTGCCTTGATGATTGCTATGACATCATTAGTCCGAAGGTCCTGCAAGAACAACTTATTAGATAGGAATATGGGAGCAATTTCATTCTGTGTAATGAGCTTATTAACTGACAACAAGTTTTGAAGAAACTAGGCATATGTAAGATTTCTCTGAAGGTAATTTTGTCCCCTATTTGTGCATGGCCAATGTGAGCAACTTCTTGTATTGTTCCATCAGGAAGAATCACATGGTCATAAACATTTGTATTAGCTATATACCCAGTGCAAAGATTCAGATCATTCATCATGTGTGTGGAGGCACCCGAATCAATAAGCCAAGAGTTAGGATAGTACAGAGACATATAAGAGCAAGGACAGATGGTAAAGACAAGGTAGGAAAAGGACAAAGAAAACTGGGCTTATAATTTATAAAGCAAAGCCCACAATTTCAACTTATTTCGGACTCTCTAACAATTATAAGGACAGGAAAACATTTCCCAAAAGATGCATACAAATTCAAGAATTTTTGTTTCCTTAATTTGACGAGAACAAAATAAAAAAATTGGCAATGAAATTTACTCCCAGACAATTCTATGTTTTTCTTCTTGTCTTTTTAAAGAGACTATTGTTGGCAAAACATGAGTACAATGACTTTAATTAAAGGGAACAATTGGTTTTTGTACATTAAAATTTAAGTTCTATACTCAAAATGCTACTGCGCGATCTTTTTTAAAATTAGCTTATTAGTTTAATCAACTAACCCAATCAACTTATTATTAAACATATCCATTAGCTGTCAAATAGTTAAAATGTTTCAATCAATTAAAAAATAATTGATAAGTTGTTTATCAAATATGACCTAAACTCAATCCGTTAATTTTGAAAACTTTACTACGATGAGCATTTTTCTCCGGCAGAAAAATTAGATAATTAAAAGATTATTATATCTAAAGTTATTACAAATTACTTAAAAATAGAGATAGAGATATAAATTTGACTTAATTTATACAAATTTTTAAAAATTAGTCATTAAATTAAAACTTTAAAATATTTAATATTAAATTAAAATTTTCAAAAATTAAATATTTTTAAATTTGATATCTAATTATATTACATTGATTATTTTTGTATATAGCCGATATTTAGTTCCCTTTTTATATCAATATTTAGTATATAATATTATTATAATTTGTATAATGCGTTTAATTCAATTCAATTCAATATAAAATTAATAAGTCAAATTTAATTAATTAATTACTTTTATCTAAGTTTAAATTTAAGAGATTAATATAAACAATTTTTTTCAAAATAATTTTATTTTAATTTGATATGTTAAAAATATAGTTTCAATTTTTAAAAATTAAAAATTAAAAATTAAATAACAAAAAATTAATATTTCCTTAAATTAGAAATTAAATCGATATTATTTTTACAGACCTAATTTCATATTAAGCTCGTTCGTGTTGCATTTGAGAAAAAACTTATGGTATAATTAAACCAAACTCATTCTCAAGTTTATTTTTAGTATATTTTAGTGATCTTTCAAGTTCTTGAGTTAACTCTTACCAATTCAAGAGGATCTCGAAAATTTTTAAATTGAACTCATTCATCATTGAGAAGTTGTATTAAGAGAATTTTTGGTGTTCATAAGATTAGATGGAAAATATCAGAGAAAATGATAATATTAACTTCATTTGCTCTTTCTAGATTCTTATGAAAACATTAAAACAAAAATACTAAGTACAAACAGCTAATATTCATGTTCTTATAAATCTTTTTTTAAGTCATAACATACTCTCATAGTCATTTTATACATAAACAATTAATACTAATCAATTAATTTTATCAAACATCTTTAATTAAAATTTTTATATTATTTCCTGGTTAAATCAACTATATTAATCCTCTGTTAGCTAATTGTCATAGAATCAACTAACAGTTAATGCAATTTGCTGATTGTCAAATAATATGAAAGTTTGGAAAACTAAATGTAATAATGATTTGAGCTTAACCAAACTGGAAATTTAGAAAGAAAACTAAATGATTGGAAATAAAAATTGGTTGTTTTCCTTTTTTATTTAAATAATGGAATGAATAAATTGTGATCTACTTGGAGATTTAATTTACAGGGGAACTCAAGTTTCGTTCTTGTTCATTATTGACAATCCTACTCTTAGCAAGAAGACTCCTCCTGGCTTTTCCTGGATGCAACCAACATGAACATTTTCACAGCTATGTTTTCCAGAATAAAAGCTAGCTATGGTTATTCTAGGGGTCCCTGCAGAGGCTGGAAGCACTGAGTCCATTGGTTGAAAGAATGTTCACATACTGCTGCATTGCTACCTCCCGAGGCATGTCCCCAAGTTGTTGCCAGGCATTCCTGGAGCAATTTACTTCAAATTAAACCAAGAATCTGAACAAATGTTTCTATGCATCTCAACAAGGAGAAAGTTACTAGTAACCAAGCTTCCTGAAACTTAATATACTTCCTGCAAGTTTGCTATAAAGTAAACATAGCAATCGCATTTAAGACATGAAAGACTAGAAAGAACAGATATTAAAAAGTTTGAAAGCAATTCAGTTGATTAAATTGAATGTTCTGTGCTTGTCTGCTTTCACTCTGTATGAAGTCAATTTCTTCAATATGCATCATCGTTTTCCTTGAGAACCCACTTTTCTTTTTTTAATTAACTCATAACTGCAATCACCATGACCATGGTCGAATCATTTTCTGTTTTCGATTTTCCACTTTTACAGGTGTGGTCATGGAACATAATTGATCAGCTGATGTATCTCTGTTTTTTAACATTTATTCATGACATGTATTCCTCATCCTTCACTAGCGTATTAAAAAAAACACTCATCAGAAGTTAAAGAAGCTTCCGAACTTTAGTAGATTTTAATAACAATGAAAAGAAGATCTGGATTTCTTTGGAATGTATCATCAATGAACATTAGAGAAAGCAGAAAACAGAACAAAGATGATTGGGAAAAGAAAAGAGAAAAGACTTTAAAATGAGGGAGTTTATTTTAGTACCACTTTGCACGAGCAGAGACTTTAAACGCCATGGGTTGGGGCACGTTGCAAGGCCCTTCAATGGCGATCTTGTGAAGTCCATACAACTGCAACTTGAGGTCACCGCTAAGACTAGATGTCGTATCTGCTTTAGTCTTAGAACCAACAAGCGCCACAGCAGCTCCGAAACGCCTTTCCAAGTCAGTGCTTTCTATTCCTTCCCAATCATCCTCTTCATCAACCGACCCTCCCTCTTGCTCACCAATCTCATGATCACGTTGACAACTGCAAGATTCAGCCTTTTCATTCTTGCAAGTTTCAACCTTTTCATTCTCGCGGGATTCGATCTTTTCACTCTCGAAAGTTTCAACCTTTTCATTCTTGCAAGATTCAATCTTTTCATTCTCGAAAGTTTCAATCTCATCAATCTTTCTTTTGTTCGAAGTTTCAATCTTTTCATTGTCATCAATCAACTTCCCCTGAAACCCACATCCAAGATCATGCTCATTACAGCTTCTTATAGTGTCTTTCTCTGAGAGTTCACCACGAAGGACCTGGTTTTTAGAGTAATGTTTACAATCTTGGACCAAGACGATCTTAAGAACAGAAAAGAGGACAACAAAGAAGATAATAGTTGCAATCAAATCCATGACCTTTAAGCAGAGAAATGTGTTCTGAGAGAAAGCAGGGGGAAACTGCAGAGACAGAAGAAAGTTTTATCTTGGTTGGAGGAGAACTTTTGTAAAGGGTGGAGAGAGTGAAATCAAAGGAACGTGAATGCAACCCTCCATAGTCCATATTCCTGAGAATGGGCCCTTTGAGGCGAGGTACTAGAAAACGACTCTCCCTATCATTGGAGTTTGGAGAATTGGAGCAGGATTGATCATATCCTCTGCTCCAGTTACTAGTTTCCAGTTTCAACTCTCTTTATGTACACATTTATGTGGGATCATATAAATCTATGGACCAGATTATACAAAACAGAGTTGAAACATTCCAAGTAGAACAGGGTGTGCTATGTCTTAAAATTTTATTTTATGTTAAAACTTGATTTCTGTCACTAATTGAATCGAGAGAGTATATTGCTCACGTGTTTTCTGGTAATATCTAATATTTTCTCTTTCTATTTTTTATTTAAATGTAATTTATTATATATTTTAGTAATAAAAAATTCTTATGAAAATATGATTGTGATTAAAAGTTACTATCTTTTACTAAATTTTTATCAAGTTATTCTAACATGTGCATAAACTCTCTTGAGAACAATAGTTTCCCCATTTTATTTTCCCATATTTGTTTTCCCATCAATAGTTTAATTGTCTGGTGCTCCTAAGCCATTCTCTGTTACAAGGAAGAACGCAATAGATAGGCAACATAACACAAAAGCCTCTTGTCGCTAGTACCAAGTTCTGTCGGTGGAGACTACTTATACTCGAGTCCTTTATATGTTCTTTTAGGCTGAGTTGGTTTGGTGATTGGTACATGGTAATATCAAGAAAGATGTTTTTCCAAGTTTGCAAGGTTCCTATTTTATAACCAAAGTTGAACAAGACACATCAACTAGGACCTCTGCTTCCCTAAGTAACTGGTATTCTACTCTTCCTTGTGACTAAAAGGAAATTGATACCCTTGAAGTTGACAATGGCTAACTACAAGCCAGTGTTTCCTTTTATTTCATTTGTTTTATTAGAAGGAACAGTCCATGTGTCAAGGAATAAATGTTCCACGTGCAATTGAAAGAGTACTTTTAGTGTTGGCCACATGTTAAAGATGCTAGAGACTTTGTTCCAACATAAAGTTTCTATAGCTTGCGTTTGTGGCTTTTAAAAGTCTTCAAGAATGAAACCTCAGGACTCACCTTCGTAAAGGATTATGGGTTTAAATGAGGTATAGGTTCGAACCGTTCTCATGTATGCAACGGTTTAAAACTTGAAACCAGAGCTTTGCTTCTTACAATTTACTTCCTACAAAGGACCTACTCGGTTCGAGTAAGAATTAGTCTAGAAATGGATGACTTAAAAATGTCTTCTTATAATTGAGACTCTCCTAAGACACCTCGTGAATAAATAAAAAAAAAACTTCAAGAATGATGATGCGACAAAAAAAAAGTAGAAATCAACGGAATGGCTGGTAAATTTTGATTGATATTAAGGGCGCGGATCAAACTCTAGCCGGCCGGGACCATTAGAAGGGGACTTGCGATGCCCCAATCAATGCTGCCACTGGAAGGCTAAACGAATTCCAACTTTACTGTTAAAACGTAATACCACCATTTATCAGAAATTACAAATGCAACGCCTTGTCAACTAAATTGGTTTATCAACTTCAAAGGGCGAATGAAAAAAACAAACAAACATGAAGTACAGATGCATGAGTAGCGCTGAGTTGTAATCTGTAATTTTGGAATATCAATGAATTGCAGCTAGCATTTTTACTAAACTAATCTAGGCGAATAACATGCATGCGGTGTGCAAATTGGGATGTTGGCATTGTCTAGACAGATGGGTAGTTTTCTTTTCAAGTCATAGGCCATCAACACATTAGCACATTGAGCTCATGCATCACACATTGTAGATTATCGTATCAATGTCCAGCCCACGTTCTGTATTGTTCATGTTCTTTCTCAAAGATTATACAAAATTCAGCAACCACCAACAGCTAAGAAGAATTCAATGTTCTGTGTCAAAGATTATCATAAGGATGATTCCAGTTCCACATGTAACGGCCACCGACGCACCGACAATTCCCATGTGAACAGCGGCCCAGCAATACACCTACTGCGTCCGCATTCTGCTGCTTTCTGCAGCTCGCACTTGTGAGAAGTAAGGATGTGCCTGGGTTCAAAAAGAAGTGATCAGAAGGTACCTCATCTTCTCTTATTTGTAGGTGCTAGCTAGGAAAGAAAAACAACAATTGACACTCAAAAACCTAACTCTCTAATGTGTGTGCATGTACAAGGCTCCTTTTGGAATTTGAGACCTCCCATAAGAACCAAAAGAAAAAAGGAAAAAAAAACAGAACTACACAGGAAAATGCAACTAAGCAAGCAGGCGCTTCATGACGTTCCCACTAGATAACATGGCAAAATAGAATTACCATTGCCTCTCTTGCAGTTAACCTATCTTGGTGATCATATCGAAGGAGCTTATCAAGGAAATCAATGGCCTGCATTTCAAAGATACCATAAAAAAATCAAGACCAATTTAAGGCAATGGATGCAAAGCTAGAATCAACTAAATAAAGATCAGAAACCTCAGGAGAAACAAGATGCTGATTGTCTGGATTAATAAATTTAGACCATGGCTTCCTACTGTGCCTGCAGTAGATCGAACAAACAAAGTAAGAGTAAATATTGATCATACACTCTACTACAAGTTCATTCTACGAGGCAACCATTTAATCTAAAGTTACATTTTAGATAAAATGAAGAAAATGGCATGTAGCACACCAGATGCTGCAAGTGGAGACCACAAATCAATATAAGCACTACCTTAGCTCTATGAATGAAGAAATGATCTTGCAATACTGAATAGAATGACTTTTATCAACTGACCAACCTTCCAACAAGTGCATCAAGTTGGGGATCAAGCTCCAAATGATACTTGTTTAGATATGCATTCAACTCATCAGTTCCAAGTACCTGGAATCATAGGGAGATGTCAATTATTGATTGTACAAAACATCATTTTGAATAAATCACATGCAGCTCTACTGCCCTATCATGCTTATTATTTCAATAGATTCAATAAATACAAAAAAGCACTATTACCTTGGCAATTTTTACAAGCTGATCATGATTGTCGTGGCCATAAAAGAAAGGTTCCTTCCTAAATATCTGCATCAATTGTGAGCACGATCAGTAAGTTGGATAAGATTTTCACTAGAAACACTAGAAAAGAATGGGCATATGAAAGCTCCATGTATAACTCTCACCATTCCAGCAAACATGCATCCAAGGCTCCACATGTCCAAAGAATAGTCATAGTCCTGTAAGTCAACCAGAAGTTCAGGCCCCTTAAAGTATCTGAAAAACAGGAAAGAAAATTTAGATAATTCAGCATGGATCTACCACAATGAAAAACTAATTTAAACAGCTGAACCAGGGAAAATCAATACTCATTTTGACTCGACCTCCAAGCACCTGTAACTTTTCGGAAGCTTACATAAATCATATTAAATAATCCCAACAAATTGAGCTCTTCATGATCCAATAAACATGAAAAAAAAGAGCTAGTCAAGGAACAGAAGAATTGTGCCATAAAATTCTTTTCCAAAGTGAAGAGAGATAAAGCATATATCATTCTCATTTTAATTTAGCAAGTCACCAATCACCCAACTTTAATTTTCATATATACCATTTTAATTTTGCAAAACCAATCAACCCACTTCAATTTTCATATATACCACAAACAAAGGGGGGTTCCTTTCGATAATCTCGCAGATCAGGGTTAAATACCTGGTCTTACATAATAATCTAGAGACAGAGAACATGCCATATGATTTTGGATTGCCGCTATGCAAAACAACATTAGTTTCAATTTTTTTTCCTGTGCAGGCCATTATTGGAACGTTTCATATAACTACAAATCATATTGAGGACAAAATAAATTGGATTAGATGTCATCAAAATTCTAACCTTGATGCCACTCTAACATTATACTCTTTGCCGGGATGGTAAAATTCAGCAAGACCCCAGTCTATCAAACGAAGCTTTCTTAACTCATGGTCTATCATAACATTGTGAGGCTTGACATCCCTATGCATTATTCCTTGTGAATGGCAGTAATCCAATGCCTGTACCAAGAAAAGAGAACTTCATTTATTAAAAACTGTTCATTGTACTCTCATGATGTATCATTTATGTGAGGGACAGAGAGATGCTACAAATAAATTACCTTGAGAAGCTCATATATGTAGTAGCGGATGTCATAATCAGTCAAAGTGGGATACAGAACTTTGAAATCTGTACTGTTCACGAATTCAAATATCAGGCTAGGAGTTTTTGAATGCTGATCTCTGACAACATCCAGAAGCTTCACAACATTTGGGCCACCGCAAAGGTTCTGCAGGATCTTTATTTCTCTCTTTATCTGCAGAGATATCAATAAACTATCACGCTATGCCCCAAACTACTTCCCAACTTGGTTTGCAGCAAAGAATTGTTGTAAAAGAGCTTGAAAATTATGTCACGCACAAATTATAAAAACATTGAAACAATCACCTTCTTTTTCTTTACAGGTTTGAGAATCTTAATTATGCACCGCTCTTTGCTATTCACATTAATGCCTTCAAAAACCTCACTATACTTCCCCCTCCCAACTTTACGAACAACTTCATAATCATCTTGGTCGCTGAAAACAATATAACAAGCTCAAGAACAATGTAGAAGAAGTAAAACACTATGATTAGTGCACACAAATGAAAAGTATAAGAATCCCAGAATTATACATTAATCAAGTCTGATCATAACCCAAACATTGCAAGGATTAAATTAACACAGACGGACCTAAAGAAGGCAAAAACAAATGTGAAGTCAATAACTTTGTGCAACCCGAATCTGAAAGTATTTTGGTATCATGGTGTTTTTTGGCTAAAATCTTGGTATCATGGTTTCATTTGCGTGATTATGTTATTAACGCTGGAGGTGTAACTCCTTAACAAATTTCTTTTGAAACACTATCTAGAAGCTGTTTTAAGACTTCATAGCAGCAAATACACCAAACACACATTACTTCGCTTCACTCATTCAATCACACAATTCTTTTCATGTAACACAGCCCATCAAGCGATCCAACACCGTCCATTGAATCCATCAAAAAGTAGAATCCATTTGACCGATGTACTCTACTAAACCAGAAAATCGCACTTAGCTCAGTGTAGGTAATCTACCAAAACAAATCGAGGCCAAATTATTTAAAAGTTTCAAAAAAGCATCGATACCAATCGCACTCAAAAGAAATTCAGAGAACAAAAGTGTAAGAAATGATAAAGGAAGCAGATTAAACCTAAACGATTAGGGTTCTAAAAAAGATCAGGAAAAAGAAATTACCCCCATTGAACAGTGAGAGACTCATAATCCCAGTACTCCCTGGGACGAAGAACGTTGACGTCCGCATAGACTCTAGATTTCGACATGGATCAGAGGAAAGAACCCGAACAGGAGATGAAGCAATAGTTGATATTATCGCAGATATCGTATTCTTCGTCGAAGTGGGTACGGGGAGGGTAGTGTGATATTGTTGGGTATTGGATTGGGAGGATGGGGGTGGGAGTGGGGTGGTGCGCAGGTTAGGCCGGTGCGCTATAGGCGCACTCTATGAGGAAAAAGGTTTCATGTCATGCGCCACGATCCCATTAACTATCCACCAATCACGATAAATTTAATTAGGGTTAATTAAAAAAATTCCAAATTTTGTAATTATAATCCTTAAAATTTTAATTTATTTAATAATGACCAAATATTAATATTTTTTTGTTAATGTTACTAACATGACTTGCACATAAAACAAAAATTATAAACATTTATACACGTTATAATTAATTAAATTTAACTAAATTATATTATTTTAAGATTAAAATTCCTTAATCAAACAGTTTTACTAATGTGAGACAAACGACACTTTTTCATACAAGATGACAATAACAATTTGAATGAAATTCTAATTGGCCATTTCGTCGTATTAGTGTAAGACAGTTTTTAATAATTTGAATGAAATTTTAATTTGTCGATATAGACCTCTTTTTTAAAAAAATTAGCAATTTAAACAAAGAGTTTAATTTAAGGATATTAATTTCAAAATAACGTAATTAAATTAAAGTTAATTAATTAAACCTAATTAAATCTGACGTGTATAAATATTAAGAGTCTCTACCTTATATGACAAGACACATTAGTTAATGTTTAGAATTAAAAAAATTGAGAGTTGGAATATTTAATTATTATTAATCCTCAAAGAAAAAATTAAATAAATAAAGAGAATTTTTAGTTGGAAGAACAAAAGTATCTGAGATGGATGGGAATCTGAACTTATCGTGTTCTCACCAAATGGACCCAAATCCATTTTGATTTCTCAACTTTAATGATGAAAGATAAATGGTTAAAAATTTATAATTTTTTTTTAAAAAAAACATAGAATCCGTCTGAAGAAATCATTAAGCTAAGTCGTTTTTGTACAGAAATGAGAAGCCTCGTTAAAGAATATATAATACAAATGAAAGAAAAGTTGATGTATTATAAGAGTTATACAGTAAGCAAGAATCATCGTACAAGCTTTGGTTGTGTCTGCTCAAAATCGAAAACCTCAAACATGAGCCGTCTCACATCAGGCTTACCGTACACGGCATAAGAAAGACCGTGGATGGCTTGTTGAACAGATGTTGAGGCAGGGTTTCTTAACCTTCGATTGTGCTCAAATGCATCTTGAACCTGTTCAGAGTATATTATGAATCCATGGAGATGCTTCTCTCTCAAGTACCTTCCGCAGAATTTGTTCATAAGAAGTCGACGGTGTCTCTCTTGTAGCCACTTTCCGGGTGCATCCAGATGCTTCATCAGTATCCTCTCTGCCATTACAAGATCCTAAAAACAAATGACAACATATACCATTTAATTTGTCGGAGATATGCCTCACTTAAGAAAACCATTAGTTTAAGGAAAACGTGGTTTCCAACATTCTTCTCTCGCCATTTACAGAAGAGTTCACGATCACCTTACCTGGATCTTTTGGCCAACATATTCCAGTCGCTCGTAGCAAAATCGAGGATGTTCAAATTTGTGTTTTGATGGATGCAGGAAACAAAGCTGTCATAGTGCGAGAGATAAATAATGCATCAGAGCAGAAGTGGACAGATAAATTCTTCATATGACAAAGTTAATCTACTACATGACTCGTGCAGTTGAGGTAAATGACTAGTCTTTAGAAAAAAAATCTAACTTGAATTAACGGTACTCAAAACTAACTCCAATTCATTCCACTTCATCAATGAAACAGAAACTGGGTGCCTGAAATACATTGTTACATGCGATACAGTTTATATGTGTCAGGTGTTTAGTTGCAGAAAAATATTTATTTGGAAAATAATGACAAAATAGAAAAATAAAAGAAATAAAGAGTCAGCTATTTACGTGGATGGGCGCCATGCCTCCGCAAATAAAATTGCTGATTAATTTGAAGAATACAAAATGTGAAGAGTAACACTCAAAACCCCAAAACCCAATTACACTAATACTCTCACTCTTTCTTCCTTGTTTTTCCACTGTGAAACTATGCAAATAAATGGATTTATACAGGTATGGTTTGCCTTCAGATTTCCGTGAGAATAATGCCTCGTGTCATTGCCTAATTCTATTCAATTCATTTGATAAACAAATGAGTCAAATAATGTTGATTTCTTCCACTAAAAAATGCTTAGATATGGACATGTCACGCTAGTCTAAGAAAAAAGAAGCGGATGGCAAAAAATGTCTTTATCATGGGTTTTGAAAAAATTCAAGGCACACATTAACAAAACTCCATCTTGGCCTAATGAACTTTAATCCACCTTCTCCAAATAAGCTTGAGAAATAATATCGTGAACAAAATAGTAATTCACATCAATATGCTTCGTCCTTTCATGAAACATATGATCTTTTAAGTGAATAACACTTTGGCTACCACAATGGACGAAAATCACCTTAGGGTCCAAACTGAGCTATCCAAATAAACCTCTTAACCAAATGACTTCGTTTATCGCCTCAGTAACTACCATGTATTCTGCTTCTGTAGTAGACAGAGCTACAGTAGACTGCAAAGTAGCTTTCCAGCTAATAGCAGTATCTCCAAGAGTAAATACATAGCATGGGATGGATCTTCTTTTATCAATATCACCTGCATAGTCTGAATTAACATAACTAATACTCCTTCCAAATTCCAAACAAGAATTAGTGGTAGCTCCAAATATCTCAAAATCCATTTCACTGCCCGCTAGTTCTCTTTACCAGGATTAGCCATATATCTACTAAAAACACTGACTGCATGTGCAATATCAAGGTAAATACACACCATAGCACACATAAGACTACCAACAACATTAGCACATGAAACATGTGACATATACTTAATTTCATCATCTGACTGAAGTAACATAGTAGTAGAAAGTCTAAAATGAGCAACAAGCGGAGTACTTATAGGTTTAGCGTTTTTATGCCAAAACGCTCCAAAAGCTTTTCGACAAAACCTTTTTAAGAAAGGTAAAACTTTCCAACAACTCTTATCTCTTTGAATCTCTATACACAGAATTTTCTTCGCTGCTCCTAAATCTTTCATCTCAAATTCACTACTCGATTCTGACTTCAATTTCTTGATTTCAGACATATTCTTGACTGCGATAAGCATATCATCAACATAAAGCAACAAGTACACCAATAAGTCATCTTTAACTTTTCTAAAATACACACAGCTATCATCCTAGCACTGAAATAGCAGTGACTAACCATGAAGGAATCAAAGCTACCAAAGCAAGCAAGGCACAAATCGAGCTATGTTTAACATGTGAAAACACATCATTAAAGTCAACTCCATGTGCTTGATTATAGCCCTTGGCAACCAACCGTGCCTTGTACTTTGTATCTTTAACACCTAGAATGCCATATTTCTTCTTGAAGACCCATTTGCAACCAACTATATTCTTGTCTTTTGGTGGCTTGACCAAATCCCAAGTTTCATTCTTATGGAGAGACTCCATGTCTTCCTGCATAGCGATTAGCCACTTAGTTGAATCATCACAAAAAATAGCGTCTGAATACGAGGAAGGTTCACCAATATCATCAATTTTTTGTGCCACTGTCAAAGCATATGCAACATAATATGTATCAACCAATCTTTGAGGTATTTTTCTCTCCCTTCTTGGCCTATGTGCAGCGATAGAATGCTCCTCTTGTGAGATCTCAATAGGAGCAGGCAACTGAACTTGGTCTTGCTTTGAAACACCATCTTTTAAAGGCAAATTCTCCACCTCAACTTCCGTACGCTTTTCAGAATTTTTCACACTAGTTTCAAAAGCACTAGGATTGCTTGGGTGAAGCATAGCAGACTTATCAAATACAACATCCCTACTGATTATAGCTTTGGATGTCTTAGGATCAGAAAACCAAGCTTTATATCCCTTTACAGTAGCCAATGAAAATGTCATTTTTAGATTTGGGCTCCAATTTACCACCATTAACATGAACATAAACTAGGCAACCAAATACCCTCAAATCAGAGTAGTCAACAAGTTTTTTAGACCACAATTCTTCAGGAGTCTTACAATCAATAGCTGTAGGCAGAAAACGATTCACCAAGTAGCAAGCTGTAGAAGCTGCCCCTGCCCAGAAATGTTTTGATAGGCTTGAATTAGATAGCATGCAGTAAGCTTTTTCTAACAGAGTTCTCTTCATGCGCTCGGCTACACCATTCTATTGTGGGGTCCCTCTAACTATGAGATGTCTGTCCATACCTTCATCTTTACAGAACTTATTAAATTCACTGTCGCAGAACTCCAGCTCATTACCAGTGCAAAGACGTTTTATTTTCTTGTTTGTTTGCTTTTCCACCAAAACCTTCCATTGCTTAAAAGGTAGCAAACACATTATTCTTGTGTTCCGAAGATAGAACCATATAGAACCATACCTTTTTGGAGCGATCATCAACGAAGGTAAGCATATATCGAGCATCACCTTTAGAAGGAACACGAGAAGGCCCCCAGAGATCTGAATGAATATAATCCAGAGTATCTTCAGTATTATGGACTGCAGTACTAAAATTGACTCTTTTTTGTTGCCGAAAATGCAGTGCTCACAGAAATCTAACTTTATTGTACTCTAAACACTTAAAATACCCCTCTTGCTTAAAATATCCAGACCTCTTTGACTCATGTGTCTGATCTTCATATGCCACAATTTAGTGACATCAAAATCTGACACAGTAGATGAAGAGATGGCAGTTGAATTTGTAACAACAGATCCTTACAACACATGTAATCTACTAGTTCGTCTCAAACCCTTCATCACAACAAGAGCACCTTTAAGAAGTTTCAAAACCCTATTTCCACCGGTAAATTCACAACCAAAATCTTCTAATGTACTTAAAGAAATAAGATTTTTCTTTAAGTCAGGAAGATTTCGAACTTCAGTAAATGTTCTCACCACACCATCATCATTCTAATTTTGACTGTGTCAATTCTAGCAATCTCACAAGGGTAGTTATTAGCCATCAAAACAACTTTACCTTGAATAGGTTTGTAGGTAGAGAACAAATCCTTATTGTGGCATATATAAAAAATGCAAGCAGAATCCAAAATCCTCCTTTGTGTAGATTTGGCACCATCTCTGCTTACAAAGAAAACATCACAAGCTCCTTCTTTAACAACAATGGCTTCGACAGGGTTTTCTTCATTTTTCTGATCTTTATTTTGCTGCTTGTTCTTTAATTCTTCAATTTATAGTAGTCTGACTTAATGTGCCCCTTTTTCTTGCAACAATTTGTTGTGGACGCATTTGTGGGCCAAGCATATGTGAGGAAGAAGCGTTAATTTCGGTTCCTTATTTCTATCTAGATAG
>JANSVB020000418.1:24473-36485 GCA_025504935.2 Erythroxylum haughtii
AAATGGAATAGTAGTAGACCAAACTTAACATCGCTAAAGATTTGGGGATGTGATGCTTATGTAAAGCGTGCAACATCTGATAAGCTTCAAGTTAAGTCAAATAAATGTAAATTTATAAGATATTTGAAATATATTGTCAAATATCAATTTTATCATCTTCTTGGGTAACAAGTTTTGTTTTAAGACATGTTACATCCCTAAAATGAGTGAGGTATTCCAAAACCATAAATTCACATGCAGATGGAACCATATCCCTAAGTTGATACATATGATGTACAACCAACGGTTCAAAAGACACATAGTCCGTGACACATTAGTAGGATACATCATCCCCTATTAGATTAGATCTACATATATATCACTCATAGATGATAAGCTTACTACTTTTAAAAAATAAATTTCTAACATTGGTTCTTTTAAATGGCATAAATCTATGAGATCTAGAATGGAATCCATGTACATTAACCAGGTATGGATTTTGGTGGATGCTACTGATGGTATTGTACTTATAGGTCACAAATGTGTTTTGAAGAGAAAAATTGATATGGATGGTAATGTACATATGTACAAAGCAAAGATAGTGGCAAGAAGTTGTCAAAAAAAATCAAGGAATTGATTTTGATAAAACATTTTTATTATTATTTATGCTTAAATTCATAAGAATCTTATTGGCTATAACTACACATCATGATTATACAACATGGCAGATGGATGTCAAAGTAATATTTATCGATGGGAATTTTGTTGAAGATATGTATATAACACAACTTGAAGGTTTTTAATCCAAAAGATTCCTAATCAAGTATGAAAGTTGCAAAAGTTTATTTATGGAATTAATTAAGCATCGTCATGTTGGAACATTCATTTTGATTAGATAATCAAAAAGTTTGATTTTATAAAAAATGTTGATGAACCATATGTTCATAAGAAGGTTAGTGGGAGTGTAGTTATTTTCTTAGTGCTATATATGGATGAAAAATTGTTGATTGGAAACGACATGCTAATAATAACAATAACAATAATAATAACATCCTAGTAAAAATTCCATTAGGATGCGAGATTTAAAGAGGTTCACAAGTACGGAACCTTGCCCTTAGCTGGTAAAGAGGCTAGAAACGATATACTAATGTGCCAGTATGTAAAGATTTGGCTATCTAAGAATTTCTTCATAACTAATATTTGGGAGAAGCTACCTATATTTTAGGAATAAAGATGTATAAAAATAGATCAAAGAGGTTGCTTGACTTATCCTAATCCACGTACATAGACAAACTGAAAAAAGAAGTTTAGTATAGAGAATTCTAATATAGGATTCTTAACCATGTCGCATGGGATTTCTCTCTCGTAGAATATTTACCTTAAGACACAAGAAGAGAGAAATAAAATAGATTGTATTTCAAATTCTTTGACAATTAGATCAATCATGTATATGATGTTATATACCAAACCAGATGTCTCCTATACTTTAAGCATAACGAGCAAGTTTCACGCAAATCTTGGTGATGCTCATTGGATGGCTATAAAAAACATCTTAAAGTACCTAAGAAGGGCTAAAAATGTTTTCTTGGTCTATAGAGGAGTAGAACTAAGAGTTCAAGGGTATTCAATTGCTAGTTTTTAGTATGATTTAGATAATAATATATCATAGTGAGGGTACATCTTCACTTTGAATGGTGGTGTGATTAGTTGGAAAAGTTTTAAACAACCAATCATTGTAGATTCTATATCTGAGGTAGAGTACATTTCCATGTTAAAGGTGAAAAAGGAAGCAGTTTAGATCAAGAAGTTCACCATTAAACTTTTAATGGTTCTTAGCATTGTTGAGTTAGTAATATTATACGATGACAACAATGGTGACATTACATAGGCAAAAGAGTCAAGGTCTCATCAACAGTCCAACATATACTCAAGAAATTCCACTTGATCAAGGAGATAGTAGAGTAGAAAGACATAACATTGAAGCGAGTTCCCATTGAAGTGAATCTTGCAAATCCTCTCACTAAGTCATTATCTTAAAAGAAACATGATTGTTGTATGGATGGATATCATATTAGCTACATAGGCAATTGACCTTTGTGCAAATAGGTGATTGTTATTTATGCCCTTACAACCAATCGTTTGGTTGTAATTTTACGTATAACATTGTTATTTTATTTAATAAATATATTATTTATCTTTATATTTTTTATTTCATTTGATGTTTTAATAATAAAGGTAAAATCTTTTGAATAATTATTGTATTATTAAAATTATGATTAGTTCATAATTATAATATTCAATTTGCATTAATGTATTATTACTAAATTGTTTCTAGTTGCAGTTTCATAAATATAAGATATTGATAAAATGATAAAACTAGAATATATTATATTTATTTCTTATAAAAAAATTCATCTCATAAATTAAAGTATATATGAAGATACCTAAACAAACGTATAAGTGCTTATTAAAGAATAAGTTCACTAAACTAACTCAATTAAGGACCCTAAATGGAATATTACTTATATTGTATAATTGATCCTTAGACTTATCCATACTCTATATTCAATTGGAACTTTAGATGATGAAATGATTAAATTATGCATTATAACCATGCATTGACAGGTAGAGTCAAACTACGTTGATATTCCTAATATTTAAATAATCATGACATGTTGTTAGACATCAATCTTAATATGTAATTACATATTATTTAATTAGAGAATCAAAGATAAATTAAAACGAGTTTTAATTTGTCTAATTTTAACTGCAAATTAGAATTATAATTTATAATTATTGTCAATATATTAGGAACCCAATGGTTCATATATAAAGAGTTGTTAAAAAGAGAAAATTAATTTAAATTAAGTTAAACTTAATTGTGAAGTTTGAGAAACTTCAGAAATCAAATATAAGATATTTAATTTATTAAAATCCAGTTAAGTTACAATTAGAGTTTGATATTAATTACAATTACAATATTTAGTTTTTAATAAAAAAACTATTATTTTTTCTATTTATAGGAAATAAGTGTTAGTGACCTAGCATTCCGGCTTAATCGTTCTTTGTCTCTACTTTGTAGATGTCATTACAGGTCAGACACTTAGATAGCTTGTAATTGACACCTAATGAAAAAATTTTGGTAGAAATTTGAATAAGATACGATTCAATTGCTTTTATGATTAATATTTTTCAAGTTATTCAATTATTAAAATTTAAATTAAAAATCATAAAAATTTTGATTTCTGTGGAACACCCAAGATTAGATCACATCTTGTTTCTCAACATATACACTATTTGAAAACCTACCCTTGACTGAATGTCAAGAGTAAGGATATGAATCCTATAACCTTAAGTCTGTGCACTCTTTCAATTTTTAGGTGGCAGTAACTCTTTAGCCTAGGTTGACAAAAAGAAAGGAGAGAAATTTTTTATTTTTTATTTTTTATAGTAAAATTGCCCCTAAGATATGCATATGATAAGACTTGAAATTTTAAAACAATAAGATCCCTTTTAAACGTATCAAAATGTTTAAATTGAAATTAAATTATAATAAATTACTATTTGATTAGTTGATGTGTTAAAGCTGGTTGTTTATTATTCAACTCTTGTTTCGGCCTTTCAAACAAGAAATGAAACAAAACCTTAAATATGAATTTCTAAAGGTACTGGTTCATTTGCACAAAGAGAATCGCAAACAAAAGTTAAAACGAATTAAAATACAATTCATCGAAACAGATACGAAAGGCAACCCACCAAACTCGAAACAAGTCATCTTTACAAATACATCTATAATTATATAGAGCATGCTGAAGCTAGTGAGGAACAATATCATAAGAGTCTCGTAAACCTCCATTATTCGAAAGTGTCCTTCCCCAAATTCAAACTATCGGATCTAAACACAAACGACTGAAGATGTAGCCTTGCAAAGTTAGCAGCAGCAAGAGACTCTTCATCTCGTTTTTCTGTCAAAGCAGCGATAGCAGCAATATAAGCTTGTCTTGCTTCTTCCATTTTTATCATCTGCATGTCATCTAAATCATCCTGTATAGAGAAGTAACGTTTACATAAATTACAAGCAAGGTATAAAGGTAAAGATATTCTTGATGATTGCAGTCCCTTTATAAATGTTCTAATATGCATATAAAGTGAAACTCTCAACAAATTTTGGGATTAAATAAAACAATAAAATTTGGGTAAGCAGATTGAGCATTTATAAGGTGCAAGCTTACCAAATCTTGAAGATAGTCTAAACAATAAGGTTTGACATCATAGTCTTCGGCAACTGTAGCAGAATCAGCCCAAGTCTTGGGGGAAAACGGTTCTGCTAGTTATGGTTGATCGGTTCTCCAAATATGCCCATTTTCTTCCGATGGCTCATCCATATACTGCTGCTCGTGTTGCACACATTTTCTTTGAGCACATTGTTCGGTTGCATGGCATACCTGAGACTATTACTTGTGACCGTGATGTGGTTTTCACCAACCATTTTTGGAAGGAACTCTTTCGCCTCCATGGAGTCAAATTGCAGTTTTCTTCGGCTTATCACCCCCAAACAGACGGACAAACGGAGGTGGTCAACCGAACAATCGAAATGTACCTTCGGTGCTTTGTGGGTGATTCTCCTCGCAGATGGGTTGATTGGATTCCGTGGGCAGAATATTGTTACAATACTTCCTTTCATTCTGCACTACAAACCACACCCTTTCAGATTGTATACGGTCGCGCCCCACCTCGGCTACTTTCTTATACCCCTGGCTCCACAAGGGTTGATGCTGTCGACACTGCTCTTTTGGATAGAGATAAAGCACTAGGTGAAATTCGCAACCGTCTCCTCCAAGCTCAAAGCCGTATGAAGGAGTATTATGACAAGGGCCATCGTGATGTTGAATTTGCTGTTGGTGACCTTGTTTGGCTTCGCCTACATCCTTATAGGCAACATTCCATTCGGCTACAAATTCACAGTAAGCTCTCCCCTAGATATTATGGTCCCTTTTCCATCTTACGGAGGATTGGCCAAGTTGCATATGAGCTTGATTTACCAAACGACAGTCGCATCCATAATGTCTTCCACGTCTCCCTGTTAAAAGCCTTCCATGGAACTCAAATTCCTCCTACTACTGCTCTTCCTCCAATAGATAATGGTAAGCTTATTCCACTGCCACTTGCCATTCTGCGTGCGCGACTTAACCGTGGACAACGGGAACTTTTAGTCCATTGGAAGGGACTGTCAGAATCTGATGCCACTTGGGAGCCTCTGGACCAATTCCTCCAGGCATATCCGTCGTTCGAGCTTGAGGACAAGCTCTTTCAGCGAGAGGGGGGTAATGTTGTGGACGCATTTGTGGGCCAAGCATATGTGAGGAAGAAGCGTTAATTTCGGTTCCTTATTTCTATCTAGATAGTCAAGTTGTTATTTCTATTTTGAGTCAATTTGTTATTTTATATTCTGCAGTAGGGCTTTGCCGTATTTCCCTTTTAAAACAAAACTTCCTCAATAGGACTTCTAATGATGTAAGGAGACTAGCCTATTTATATGGCAATCGCAGCAATAAAGAATAAGCAGAATTTTTATTAAAAACACGAGATCGGAGTTCTCTCCTTCATTGAATTCCAAGGTTTCAGTCTCCCTTAAACGAGCTGAATTTACATTCACGATAGGTCGATCTAAGAACGCGAATAAGGGCAAGGAGAAGAGGAGGCTGTTTGAGATTGACTTCCCTGTCAATCGTCCTATCACGAGATCCATCACTCGGGAACGTAACACAATTGCAAACAAGATTCCTATATCTAGATTTGGATCTAGACCTTGGTTTTTGGCCGCTCGAAGAACCATTATCTGTTGACCTTCCTCTAACGTGTAGACCTTTTGCCAGACTATCATTTCTACTTGTTCCAAGCTCTTTATCAATAAGTTCCTTTGAAGACAAAGTTTCCTTAACATCCTCTAACTTTAGAGTTTGCTGAATATAAATCAAAGTATCTTTAAAGTGCTTGTAGGACAAAGGAAGTGAGCGAAGCAACATAAGAGCTTGATCTTCATCTTCATAAGGAACCTCCATATTTTCTAAATCCATTAGAATGGTGGAAAATTCGTCAATGTTAGATTTGATAGGTGCACTTTCGGCCATACTGAGTGTATACAGTCAATGCTTAGCTACCAGTTTGGTGGTCAAATTCTATAAGTTGTGCAAGAGAAGATTGCCAAAGACCTATGGAACCAGCTTGAGTTTTTGTAAGACTTCGTTTGACAAGTATAACTAAATGGTAGCAAGGGCTTTATCATCCATCTCCTGCTTCTTTGCCTCATCCATGATAGTGGCTAATGAAGACCGTTTTGAATCAAGATCACATGCATCTTTGCCTTATCTTTACCCAACAGTGCCTGATGAAGACCGTTTTGAATCAAGATCACATGCATCTTGACTTGCCACATGGTGAAACTCATAGTACGGTCAAATTTCCCAATATCAAATTCTGTCGTTGCCATGACAAATCCCAAATAAATATGGTAGTAGCCCTAATACCACTTGTTAGGTGTTTAGTTGCAAAAAAATATTTATTAGAGAATAATAACAACAAAATAGAAAAATAAAGAGACACAACTATTTACCTGGTTTGGTGGAGTGCCTACGTCCACGGGCGAGGGAAGAATAAAATTCACTAATTAATTTGAAGAATACAAAATGTGGAGAGTAACACTCAAAACCCAATTACACTCTATTTTACTCTCTCACCTTCTTCCTTGTCCTCTATGAAATCATACAAATGAATGGGTTTTATATAGGTATGGTTTGGCTTCAAAATTTGGTGAGAATAATGTCACGTTTCATTGCCCAATTCCATTAACTTGATAAACAAGTGAGCCAAGTAGTGGTGATTTCTTCCACTAAAAAATGGTTGGAGATAGACATGCCACGCAAGTCTAAGAAGAAAGAATGGTATCAAAATTGTTAATATTTGCCTTGAATTTTTTCAAAACCCATGATAAAGACATCATGTTTACCATTCTTTCTTCTTAGACTTGTGTGACATGTCCATATCTAAGCATTTTTTTTAGTGGAAGAAATCACCATTACTTGGCACACTTGTCTATCAAGTGAATTGAATGGAATTGGGCAATGAAATGTGGCATTATCTCCCCAAAGTTTGAAGCCAAACCATACCTATATAAACCCATTTATTTGCATAGTTTCACAGAAGAAAAACAAGGAAGAAAGAGTGACAGTAAAATAGTGTAATTAGGTTTTGGGGTTTTAAGTGTTGCTCTCCACATCCTGTATTCTTCAAATTAATTAGTGAATTTTATTCTGCCCTCGCTTGTGGATGTAGGCATTGCACCAAACCACCTAAATAGTTGTGTGTCTCTTTATTTTTTTTATTCCTCTATTTTGTCATTATTATTCCCAAAAAAATATTCTTCTGCAACTAAACACCTAACAATATGGTCAACTATCTATCTCAGACTTTCTCGTCTTACCTAATGGATTCAGTTATGTGCAGTCGTTATACAAGTTGCTAACTATATGCTCAACCATTTCTATTCTTTACTAACACAAACAATACTCCAGTCTACCAAAACTGCTGCTCTATAGGACAGCAGAATCATACTTTGGTCTTAGATGAATTTTATCCATAAACAGAACTGATAATATATCCACAAAGGACATAACATGAATGGCATTATGGATATATGCAAGTATGCATCCCAGCATACAAAAGTTGAATATACAAACACATATAATGCCATATCAAGGACACAGAAAGGAGGTACCTGTAACCCAAGTCCAAGTTCGATGTTCCTGGCTTCAGTGATATCTGGAATTCGATCTGTCATTGCTAAAGGGTACCCTAGCCTTTGCATAACCTGAGGTTTGCTGTCAAAATCCCATAAATTTCCTCGGAATCGGTGCATGCCTGGAGGCACACAAGCCCTAAAGAGCCTTGGATGCACAAAGAGGGCATCTTCTGGAGGCTGAAAATGCAAAGAATATTACAGAAATAATATACAGACTCATTTATCTAATCTGCCGGTAAGATAATATATATACGGTTAAAAGTGGGAACAAGGAATCAACAACTATCTCCCTAAGAACTTATACAAACATGTCCATAAAAACACTTTATTTCTGTCCTTTATTTTAAATGTATAAGTGATAATAATTCGATAAAAAGAGTGAACAAAGAAATAAAGCTTGCCTTATAAGCAGCAACGTCTTGCCAACTAAGCCGATTGCCTTCAAACTCTACAGAAACATAATCTACATCTTCAAGTTGTCTCCTCAATTTGGGTTGGCAATCCTCAGCTTCTGGGTCCATCCCAAACACTTCAAAAAGGACACGATATACCTCAGACATGCCAAAACATAAATATATTGCCCCAAATAAAGCCCAGAAGACTGACCTGTCATAAAAAGAAAAACTTAATGCACAGTGTAATACATACTGCAATGACGACTTACAAGTGAAAACAACAATATAGTGTACCAGGAAGCTAATAAATTGTAAGCCATTATGAACAGGTGAAATCCATTAACCACATCAGGCATTCAGAATCCACTGGAGGAGATCATCAAATTTAAAGGAATGATTTGGTTTGAATCAGGAAACTGATACATAGTATTATCAACAAATATGGGTCCCAATCCAAGCCACTCTATTCAAATATTAATAGATGTCCCAGAAATGGGATCAATACCTTCTTCTGTTCTGGTGTGAAATATGTCTGTCCAGGCACATAAGAAAAAGTTAAATTGACACTTATTGGCTCTGCACAACATCCTACCGATTTAATTTTAAGGATCTTAATCAACGCAACTATAATTTATTCAACGTACATCATCCCAACAAGTCCTTGGCCTCCAAATTTCTACTCAACTCTACTTCTGATGTCAACCTTATCAAATATATAAACTTCATAGCAAATCATGTTCTTCCCATTTAAAAAACATCATGATATTATCACTTGCATGTGGATGAAACATAAATGACAAAATAAAAGTTTCAACTTTCAACGATCTGTGTTACCAATGCATCATTATATGGAATAGGTTAGTATCCCCTAGCTATACCATATACTATCCATGTTATTGATGCTTGGTGCAATGTTAAATATTCATTTTGGTTGCACTCAAATCCCAATAGGCTATCAATTCGCCACTAAATACAGTGGTTCAAATTCGTATTTTAACCCCCGACCACAATAAACTACGACATAGGGCTCCCAGCATGAGTATGCTCCTCTTTTGCTCCCCAATATAATGCTCATGTAAAAATAAAAGCATCATTGTGTCCTCATGCTTCCTGCAGCTGAGAAATCTCAATTCAGATCTTTCATTGAGATGCACAGCCATATGCATATGTATTAATCATTCACATTGTCAGCACTAAACCAAGAATAACACTTCCCAGGTCGATATCATCATCATTTCTCTCTTCATTTGTCTAAATTAATGGACCAACAATGTAGGAAAGATATTAAGACTACCACATGAAGAGAAACAACCTTGATCCATAAACCACAATTAAGAGGAGAAATTACCCATGTTACCAAACTTCAGAACGAAACTAGAAATAAAAGTTAGACAAAACATAATTGAGAAGCAGAACCACACTCACTTCACTATCGGTTCACGATCCTTCCTCACCAACTTGTCCATATCATCATAAGGGAATATCAAATTCTGCAAACTGGCAGATTTAATCCATTTGGGCAAATTCCTCTTACCAATCAACCCAAACACTCTTTCTCTCACAGGTCCCGGAGACTCCCTCGGATACCTCTGCAAGAAAAACTCGCACAACGCCAATTCCAACACATACTGACCCAAGAACCAAAGCCTAGAATGCGCAGACCTCACGTGCCTCGCATTAGTCCTCTCACAGCTCGGATGCTGAAACGCCATATACAACAACGTATCGAACTGTTTCGCAGGATTATCATCCCCCAATCTCTCCGATGGTTCTAGAGGGTACCCTAATGCTTGTTTGGCCTCGAGCAAGTACTCGTCGATCCAAGTCTTGTCAGCATTGTTGAGGCGGGAAGAAGGCAAGCAAGAGCTCAATAGAGGAAACTGTTTGAGCGACAGTTGTGGGCTGTTAAGAAACCTGTCAGTGAGCCTCTTGTCGTCGAGCGGAGGGCGTAGTATGAACCTTTTGGGTGGCAATCTTCTCTTGGGAGAGGTTATCTTTTTGCGCTCTTGAAGCTCTTTGAGCAGTCTCTGTGGGCTGTTCTGGGGTAGCTCCTGTGGATCAATGACGACAGAGAGAACCCGGAAATGATTGGGGACTAAACGGCTTTTGAGATGCAACTGGAGAGGAAACGGAGAGAAAGAGGATGCAAACGATAGGTCGGAGGGTCTCGGGAGCTGTGAGAAAGAAGAAGAGAGCTCCATAACTAGGAGGTCTCAGAGAATTGAAGATATTTGATGGAAGTCCTGTGTTACAAATTGATTACATGAATAAACGTTGAAGGCAGTGGTGAGGGGTTTAAAGGTTGGGGTTTTTGCTTTGGGGAGGAGCTAATGGTTGATTTGGATGGATAAGGCCAACACAATTGGAAAGATGATAATTTTGGAACTTTGGCTTAAACATCAAAACGCTACGTCGTCTGATATTTATATACAATTGATTATGTCTGCTGGGCTGAGGCTTCCTACTTCCCAGGGTGGGATATAATAAAATCTCTTCAAAAATATATATAAATTTACTAATAAATAAGTCTTTAATATTTTATTATTTATAAATTCATATTAAACTTACTATTTATTTTTTATTTAAACAAATTTTAAGAATAAATCCTTAAAAGATCTTATGTTGTGTAAATAAAATTTCCTTATTATAATACGAGTCTATTACTAAATTTTGTCAAAATAAAATTTATTGTGTCAACGTATAATTTTTATTTAAGATGGAACTAATTTTTTACTTCTAAATTTATTTAAATTTACATTAAAAAATTTAAGATAAGTATGCCTATTCACCAATACACACATCAAATAATTTACTATAAGAACAACAATTGTTAGCTCAACGCTTTTAAATTAATGATTTTGATGATAACATTTAATAATATTTCAAAGTTAGGTACATTTCAAAATTCAAATATATTTGGATTATTTCATATAAGAGAACGATATTATAAAAGTTGGGTATTCCTTTAAAATAAAAAGATAAACGTTTAATAGTCTTTATTTTGCAGAAACCATTTTAACAACCTCGTTAACATGATCAGAAATAATTCCACAAAATATAAAATGGTTATCTTTTCTGTATGGTTGAAGGATCATTTTGTTAACCTAATTTGATAATCGATCTCTAAACACAGTCAAAAGATTATCCCAACAATTAGATATTTAAAGATTATGTCAAAGATAGTGAAGAAGATGTTTTAATATATTCAAAGTCGATTTAGTCAGTTAATCCATGTTTCAATTAAAGCAGTTGTAGGGAATTCTTATTTAAGGGATAACCACTGCATTCGAAAATATATCAGATTTTAGAAACACATCAGTCGCATTAGCACTTGCTCTCGAAAGTTACACTTTATACCCTTTGTGCTTTTGAAAGTGAATGCAAGCTATTAAGAGAGAGATTAATATTCATTGAAGCTCATATTGAGCAAATCTTATTTTCATTTGTTGAGAGTTTAAAGAGGTTTATTAAATACTACTAGTGTGGAAGGTTAAAGAACCTTGACAAAGATATACTTGTGAGCTTGAAAAGGCTCGCCAAATTACTACTTAGAGATTATTAGTAAAATACTTAAGTTTGATACTTGGGGACTAGACATAGGCTTCGTTATAAATCGAACTAATATAAATTGATTGTGTCTTTCACTCTCTTACCTTAATTTTTTAATTTTTGCGTCATAGTTATTGTTGTTTTCAATTTGCAAGAGGTGCCTTTCATTTTAAATTTTCATAGGCTCCTTTCATTTAAAAGTTTAACAGGCTCCTATCGTTGATAAGAATTGGTATTAACTTGAAAAAATTTTCAAGTCACACTTGGAAACTATACAACAACTTCGATACA
>JANSVB020000418.1:49562-62564 GCA_025504935.2 Erythroxylum haughtii
TAAATTAATTATAATTTAATAAATACTTGACAATCCACGACGTCTATTTATTAGACGTCGCAGATTGTCAAGTTTCTACGACGTCTCCCTAACGTCCTCAAAAGGCAAACAATCCCTGACGTTTTCTCCAAACGTCAGGAATTATATGCTTCTTTTCTAACGTCTTCATCAATGTCGCAGAATTGATAAGCCTTCTACGACATCTTCACTCAGACGTCGGAGAAACCCATTACCTACCCACCATCTACGACGTCTATTGTGACATTTTAATAGACATCGTAGAAGGTTGTCTGCGACGTCTTAAGAACTTTTACGACGTTTAGCAGACGACGCAAAATGCATGTTTTTGTTGTAGTGTTCATTTGCATCGTTTACCCCTGATATTTCTGTCGCTATAGGGGTAATGGGTGATGTAAGGGTGGTGGATGGTATAGCAACAGATATGGAAGGTGATGCCTCATCTTCAAGTGTAGTAGCTAGAAGGGGAGGAGGTGATTCAGTTCCAGCTGCAAAATGCGATGCTTCACCTGGATAGTAAGTACCTCCGAATCGTTGTCTGAACCTTGATCGTATTATATTTTGTTTTCTATTTAATAGCATATTTCAACCTGAAATTCATATTTGATTGAATTTTCTAGAAATATAACAATTTAAATTCAATATTTTATACAATATATTGAAAAGGAAACAATTGATCTGTTGAATATGATATTCAATTACAAACACAAATTACTCGCTATCATCACTTAATTGTAAATCAAAATCATCTTCTTTTTATGAAGAATTAGAATCAAAGTCAGGCTCCTCTTCAAATCTCTGGCCCTTGTCATCCTCTTCCAATGAAATTTCAACATATTCATTAGAAGGATTGTTTAAAGGTTCATTATCGTCATATGTGACAGATGCATTTATTCTATAAATATCTTCTTGAAATGCTTTACTTTTAATTCTTTGTTCTCCTTTTCCATGTGATTTAAAAATACCTCTTGGTTTAACTTTGCAAACAGACATCCAATCTAACTTATTTCATCGTAATTTAGGAAAATGGGCATAACACACCTGGATCGCTTGCTTTGTCATTACAAAATGTTCAAATTGTCTAAATATGCTTCGCTTGTTGATTTCAACTAGAATGTATCGACTATGCACTTTTGTACCAACATTTGGAGTTGGATATGTAGCAAACAACTTAAGAAATCTTGAAGGACAATCTGTTACAAAGCCCCCTTATTTTATTGGAAATAATTATTCCTAGTAGAAATAAAGAATGACAATTTATCTACAATTTGTGGATATTGAAGTCTGACAAGCTTTCAAAATGGTAGTTACATCTCCTGCTATTGATGATGTAGAATACTGGATTGATGCTGATAGAAGGAATGCACAGCTAAATGCTAAAGCAAGACATCATCTGATTTGTACACTCTCTCCAAAAGAATATTAAAAGTTATCCTATTGTTCTATAACAAAGGAAATGTAGGATAAACTTCAGGTTACTTTTGAAGCAACAAATGAGGTAAATAAACATATGATAAGTCTTTTAGTGCATCAATATGAAACAATTAGCATAAAACAGGGAGAAACTATAGACAAATTCTTTGGATGATTCAACATCATCATCATAACCTTGAAGAATTTGGGAAAGATATATTCTAATGATGAGCTCATAATAAAGATCTTAAGGTCACTGCCAAAGGAATGGAGACCAAAAGTGACAACTTTAGAAATTGCAAAGGATCTAGACACTATTTTACTTGATTGGTGAAGAGGAAACTTGATGATCCATGAGACAAAGCTTAGATGAGATGAAGGATCTTCCTATAGAAGAGGAATGACTCTGAAAGCTGCTGATGAATCAGCTCCATCCAATAGTGATGAAAGCGACATTGAGTTGTAGATAGATGAAGATGATGAATTCAAATTTAAGATTAGAAAAGAGAAGGAAATAAGAAAATTGGAAACAATAGGTTCCTATCAAAAAGGCAGTGACAACAGTAGCAATACACAAAATACTCAAATTATATGTTATCACTGCAAGAAGCCTAGACACACTAGACTAGGATGTCCCCTTCTTCTTTAAAAGGACAAAACTAAAAATAGAAGACCCAGAAAGCAAGCCATGACTGCAGCTCGGTCTGTTGAAGATTTTGAAATTTTTTATGAAGATGAGTTTAAAGAAGTAAGCAATGTTTGTCTTATGGCTGATTCAGGAGAAGATGTGGTATATTTTTCTAACTTTGATATTGAATTTGATGAATTACGTGATGCATATCATGAATTGTATGCTCAGTATAGGAAGTTAACTGTGCAATATTTCAAAGACGTTGAAAAGTCTAAAAATAATGATGTTTCTTTGAAAAATAAATCTAATTTATTAGAATAAATGAATAAGAACCTGTTGTCTAATAATATATATTTTGAAAATAGTTATAAGCAAAAGGTATCCGAAAAAGAATTTTTGGAAGAAAAAGTGACTCAGTTAGAAAATGCATTGCTTGAGAATAATTATGGAAAAGTAAAACAATTAAAAGAAAATGTTGTTATACTGGAGCTTGAAAAAGAGAAATTTGCTGGAAAATGATATCTTTGAAAAAGGACCTTGCTAATTATGTTGATGGAAAGAATAATCTTGATGCATTACTTAGTAATGGTAAAGGTGTCTTTGATAAGGCAAGTATATGATATGATGAAGATAATAGTATTAAGCTGTACAAGAATTTCTTTCTTAAAAACAATAGTAGCTATAATCGAAAAGGCAGTAACTTGTTGTATGAAAAAAAAGATAGTAACTCTTATTCATCTATTGTATGCTTTTATTGTGGCAAACATGGACATATTAGTCACTCTTATAGCATTTGTAGAATGAAGAAATTATCTAAGATATATGTTTGGAGACCAAAAGGTCAGACTATTGACCTGAAAGGACCCAGAAAAGTTTAGGTACCTGGATTGAGTAATACATTATGTAGATATGCTTCAAAACAATGCCAAGAGAAAATCAATGGATAGTTGACAATGGTTGTTCAAGAAACATGACAGGTGAAATATTATACTTCAACTATATTGAAAGTAAAGATGGAGGTAATGTTGCATTTGCAAACAAAAACAAAGAAAATGTTAGTAGAATTGGTAAAATTGGTGCCTCGGACTCTACTTCTACTGACAATGTTCTCTATGTTGTTGGTTTGAAACATATCCTACTAAGTGTAAGTCAGTTATACAATAAAGGATATAAAGTCACAATTTATGTATCTCATTACAAAATAATCGACAATAACAACAATAATATTATGTTTGCTAGTCCTAAAACTTAAAATATATATTGTGCTCAATTGGAAGATATGTCTTCTCAAGAAGTTAAGTGTTTTGTTTCCTTAGAAAAGGACTCATTAATCTTGTATGGAAGATTTGGATATGCTACCAAGAGCATTTTATCAAAACTATCAAAAAATAAGTTAGTAAGAGGTCTATCAAATTTAAACTTTGAGAATAATCAAATTTGTGAAGCATGCTTAAAAGGAAAACAAGTTAGAAGTAATTTTCCACCCAAGAATATTGTATCTACTAACCAACCACTTTAGTTATATAGATTTGTTGGTCCTATTAGAACTCAAAGTTTTGGTGGTAAACATTATGGTTTTGTTATAATAAATGCTTATTCTAGATTTACTTGGGTTTATTTTCTAGTAAATTAGGATGATGCTTTTGAAGTATTTGAAAATTTTTGCAGAAAAATTTAGATTAAGAAAGGGTACTGCATTACTTCAATTCGGAGTGATCGTGGAGGAGAATTTGATAATAGAAAATTTGAAGATTTCTGTGATGATAATGTTATCACTCATAATTTCTCATGTCTAAGGACTCCCTAGCAGAATGAAGTTACTGAGAGAAAGAACAAGACTCTTGTTGATATGGTCAGAACCATGCTATATGAAAGTAGTCTACCTCATAGCTACTAGACAGAAGCGGTGTCTACGACCTGTTACATTCTAAATAGGTGTCTTGTAAGGCCTATTCTTAAAAAGACCCCTATAAGCCGTGAAAAAAAAAAAGAAAACCAAATCTTGTCTACTTTTGAGCTTTTGGCTACAAATGTTTTGTGTTGAATACTAGTAAGGAAAACCTTGGCAAATTTGATGTAAGGTTTGATGAAGCTATATTTTTGGGATACAACATTGTTAAAAAAGGATTTAGAGTCTATAGCAAAAGAACTAAGAGGATAGAATAATCAATACATGTCGTATTTGATGAAGCACCACCCTCAACAACAGTTACTGATTCAAATGATGAAGAGCATCTTTTGGTTCCTAAAGATATGCCACAAATTTAAACTACAACAGTAGTGCCGTCAGATTCGCAAAATCAATAAGGTCCTTCTGAAGCTAGAATAGAGACAACTCCTTCTCTAAGCACACCTCAGCAGGTTCTTATATTGCAAAGGATGCCAAATACTCATAGTAAAAGGACACCAAGAGAATGGAGAGATCTTGATATACTTCAGTATATTCTGGGGGACCGTTCAGAAGGCTTAAGAACAAAAGCATCTTTCAAAAACAATTATGTTGCCTTTGTTTCACAAGTAGAACCAAACATTGCTAAAGAGGCACTTGCTGATGAAAACTGGACTTCAGCTTTGAAAGATGAACTAAACAAGTTTGAAAGGAACCAAGTTTGGAATCTGGTACCTTATCCATAAAACAAGTCAGTCATTAGAACTCGTTGGGTATTTAGAAACAAACTTGGCAAAAATGGTAAGGTGGTAAGAAACAAAGATAAACTTGTAACTCAAGGCTATAACCAAAAGAAAAGTATTGATTTTGATGAGACTTATGTTCTTGTTGTAGACTGGCGTCTATTAGAATTTTACTTACTTTTGCATGTTATAGAAAATTTTAATTATTCCAAATGGATGTTAAAAGTGCTTTCTTAAATGGTTATATTAATGAAGAAGTGGTTGTTAAGCAATCTCTAGGAATTGAGATTGTAGACCATCTAGATTATATGATGAAATTAATAGAAGCTTTGTATGGTCTAAAGCAAGCTCTTGGAGCATGGTATGGCAGGTTAAGTAATTTCTTACTTGAGAATAACTTTGAAAGAGGAAAGGTAGATAAAACCTTATTTATCAAGAAAAAGGAAAATGATTTACTTATACTTAAAATATATGTTAATGACATAATATTTGATGCTACTAATACATCTTTCTATAAAGAATTCTCAACTTTAATGCAAGGGGAGTTTGAAATGAGTATAATAGGTCAACTATCCTTCTTTTTTGGGATATAAATCAAGCAAACAAAAAATAAATATTCATTAATTAAAACAAGTACACAAAGGAATTTATCAAAAAATATCATTTTTGAAAATGCCAAACTAATAAGAACTCTAATATATACTAGACCTAAGCTTGATAGGTATAAAATAGATAAGGCTACTGATGAAACAAAATGCAGAGGAATGATTAATTCACTTCTATATCTCACAAGCTTAAGATTAGATATTATGCTTAGTATATGTCTTTTTGCACAGTTTCAATCAAATCCTAAAGAAAGCCATCTTTAAGCAGTCAAGAGGATTTTTTTGTTTTCTTCTTGGAACCATGAATTTTGGACTATGGTATCCAAAAACAGATTCATATAAAATGCTTAGCTATTGTGATACAGATTATGCAGGTGATAAAGTCGATAGGAAAAGTAAAAGTGTATATTATCAATTCCTTGGTAGATGTTTAGTCTTTTGGTCCTGCTAGAAGCAAAATTGCACAGTATTTTCCATAATTGAAGTAGAATATATAGCGGCCGCTAGCTATTGTGCTCAAATTTTATGGATGAAATATCAACTCCAAGAATTTTTTAAAACTTTAGTCATATTCCAATATTGTGTGATAGCATAAGTGCAATTAATTTATCTAAAAATCCAATGCATCATTCTAAGCTAAGCATATAGAAGTTAAACATCATTTTCTTAAAGATCATGTTTTAGAAGGAACTACTGAATTATTGCATGTTAATACTAAAAATCAAGTAGATGACATCTCTACTAAGCCACTTTCAAAAGATATATTTTGTTTGTTAAGAAAAGAGCTGGATATATGCAAATTATCAGACATCTAACTCTGTTCGAAGGTTTTATGCTACTTCCTTTTGCAGATATAATAGGCTCCATTGAATGTGTTATTTAGAAGGCTCCTATCAATTTAAAAGGGGAAGAGTAACTTTATTAAGATATTGCAGTTACCAAATGATGTTGTTTTAGTTTTTAAAAACACGCGTGCAGTACTATCAGATTGATAGAAGATACGGAAACGATCACATCTCTTTTCTTCTTCACACGAAACCCACTTTTAAAAACCATTCAACATACTTTGAAATAGTTCCTCCTACATCTTATCTTTGTTGTCCTTTGAAGCTCATTATATCTCACTGCAATCAAACTACTTTTTTTCTCAAATCTCTTAAAAAAATTCCATCATCCTTTATTTTTGAAAATGGCAAGAACAAAATCGAAGGGACAAAAGAAATCATTGAAACCCACTACTAGCCATGGTGAAACCCTAATCCATGAACAAGCTTCTGAAGCTTTTGTTTCTGAACCTTCTAGGTCACCTACTCCAGAAATACCCAAAAACTATTCTAAACCTATTGTTATGTGAAAAAAGGCCCAATTTTTAAAGCAATTTAAACAAAAGACAAAGTTACAAGCATGTGGGAGAAAGAAGAAAATTATTCATTCATCATCACCATTGGAAGAATCAACTTCCAATGCATCCACTGAACACTATGAATCAAAGACCAGATGACAATATGATTTTGAGTCTGATGAAGAAAGTTTTGTCTCTGATGACACAAGCCCTAGCTCGTTAGAAGAAGAAGAAGAAGAAAAATCGAGTGAAGAAGAGACTACTCATGTAGGGAAATTTTCTAGTAAGGGGGAGTTACGAGAAAGGTAAGATTTCTCTTTCCTTCTCCAGTTTCAAGACCCTTCTCTCCTTTATTTACTCCTTCACCATCGCCTTCACCTTCACCTTCACCTTCACCACCACCAAATAACATGCCTACTCCCACTCTTATAATCTCTTCACCTAGACCATTATCAACACCTCGACCTAGACCCATTATTTCGAGTCTATCTGAAGAACATTAGATCATCTTTGATGATAATTCAGAAGAAGAATTAATTTGTTTTATCAGAAGACCACAAACTAGAGGAAGTATAGTGTAGGCTGTGAAAGAGCCTGTAGTTGAAAAAGAAAAGAGCCCTGACAATGAACCAATGCAACCAAAAGCATCTTTAAAAAGAAAGAGAGAAGAAATTAGAAAAGGCAAGGCACTTATGCTTGAATAAAAAGAAGAGGATCGTATCATTCAAGAGGAATATCTCTTTGAAGAAATTCCTAAGGCCAAAAGATCCAAGAAAAGGAAGATTTATGTCTAAAAGAAAGGAGAGTTTTCAACACCTCCAAACATGTTTCAATTGATGGAAGCCAAAGCAACTTACAAAATGCGCTACAAGAAAATAAATGTGATTGCAAGGTGCATTCTACCTCATATGTTGTTTGATGACATTGGTATTCTTGTTTTCCTTTACCTTCTTATTGTTGGATGAAATAATTTCTTAAATTTGAATGAGATTGTCTATGATGAGTTGGTTCGTTCATTTTATATACATATGAAAAAGGAAGTTATAGATGAAAATTTGGCAATTATATCTTGGGTACGTGAATGTGAAAATTTGATTACTGAGGAAATTCTAGGAAACTTGTTGGATATAACTCCCATAGGTATAATTAATTTCCCTTGTTATAAATAGGATGTGGCTAATCTAAATTTAGGAGAAATTGTAGAATTTATCTGTCTTCACACTGAAAATGTATATCACTACTTGCAACTTCAATTTTTCCAATAAGTAGTGTGGTTGAACGATGTAGTTTGTTGGACAAATATATCGTCTACAATTTCTTGAAAGGTAACCGAATGAACCTCCCAACCATGATTATGCGTTTTATGTTGGACAAAGGCAGGTATAAGAACATTACTAGGTGTTTGCCATATGGGATGCTGCTTACTAAGATACTAGCCTATTATGATATGTCATTTGATAATTTGGAATGGTACGAACCTGGTAAGGACCATTCATCAATTCCATTTCAATTTGGGTATAAGCTGAAAGATAATGTGTGGGCGGAGAAGAAGACTGAAAGGTTAGCAGATGTCTTGGGTCCTGCTCTAAAGAAACAGGCTCCTGTCACTCCTTAAGATGCAAACAACAGGATCCTTCAATAACAACTAAGGGGCATCCAACTTAATCAGAATCAGATGAGGGACCAAATAAATAGAATGCACGATCAACTGAATGATCTGCAACTTCTTCTTCGAACCCTTATTAAGTTCCTCAACGAATATTTTCGATAAATAATATACTCTCTTTAACGATTTTTATGAATAACTTATGTGAATGATTCTTACATTTGAATATTTGTGCACTTTGCTAATTGCATGGTTATTATGCTTACTTTGTTCAATTGCTTCCCCTTCTTTTTTGATAATGACAAAGGGGGAGAGTAGAAGAGATATATATTTTTCCATTGATATTACTATATATTTTTTATTTTGATTTTTGCTTTAATATTGCTAACTTTTTGTTTCTATTGATGAATTTGTTGATTGGTTGATGAACTTGACTATGTTGTTGAAATGCTGAAATTTTTTTAAATAACATACTTTGTTAATTGTTGAAATCCTCTTATGTTTTTAAAACATGTCTAATATGTGCTGATAGATACTTCATATTTGTCAGCAAAAGGCTCCTTCTAATCATGGTTCATAGTAAGGACTTACATATAACAAGTATAATTATTTTTCAAAATCCCTTACTGTTACTTGAATCTTTTGAAAAATATTTCTATTATTGCTTGTCATCATAAAAGGGAGAGACTGTTAGCTCAAGACTTTTAAATTAATGATTTTGATGATAACAATGAATAATATTTCAAAGTTAGTTACATTTCAAAATTATAATTTATTTGGATTATTTCATAAAAGATAACAATATTATAAAAGTTGGGTTTTCATTTAAAATAAAAGATAAACGTTTAATAATCCCTATTTTGCAGGAACCATCTTAACAACCTCATTCACATAATTAGAAATGGTCCCACAAAATCTGGAATGAATAAGTTACTATCTTTTCTGCACAGTCGAAGGATCTTTCTGTTCTCCTAATTTGATAGTTGATCTTAAGACACGATTAAAAGATTATCCCAACAACCAGATATTTGAAGATTTTGTCAAAGATAGTGAAAAAGATGCATTAATAGATTCAAAGTCGATTCAGTCAGTTAATCCATGTTATAATTAAAGAAAGGGCTAGTTAGAGGGGATTCTTATTTAAGGGAGAGCTACTACAATCGAAAATACACCAAATTTCATAAACACATCAGTAGCATCAACACTTACTCTCGAAAAGTTACACCTTATACCCTTTGTGCTTTTGAAAGTAAAAACACTCTATCAAGAGGGAGATCAATATTCATTGAAGCTCATATTAAGTAAAACCTATTTTCATTTGTTGAGAGCTTAAAGAAGCTTGTTAAATGCTACTAGTGTAAAAGGTTGAAAAACCTTGAAAAAGATATACTTGTGAACTTGGAGAGGCTCGCCAAATTACTACTTAGAGATTATTAGTAAAATAATTAAGTTGGATTCTTGAGGATTGGACATAAGCTTGGTTATAAGCTAAACCAGTATAAAATGGTTGTCTTTCTCTTTCTTTTCTTAATCTTTACATTTCTACATTATAGTTATTGTTTTTTTCAATTTGCAAGAGGATCTTTTCATTTTAAATTTTCATAGGCTCCTTTCGTTTAAAAGTTTAACAGGCTGCTATAGTTTATACAAATTGGTAGTAACCTGTAAAAATTTTCAGGTCATACATAATTCAACCCATTTTACGTGTGTTTATTTTATCAATAATATCCAGTAAAAATTTCGCTAGTACAAAGCGTTATTCTTAAATAGTAGAGAAATGATCTTTCTAGACAATTTCAAGTTTGGCCTATTCTGTCCATGCTTAGTACTTCTTGGAGATTATCATTATCTTTTCCTTTTTACTACATTAGAATATGAGGAGATGTTTGAAAATCCAGGTAAATATTGTTTTAGATGTGGATGAAACATCAGGAGAACTTGGATTGGCAAGAGAAAGAACACACCTTCTGATGTTTGCAAACTTTTTTTGTTAATGTCTGAACTATTATTAAAAGTTATTTTATCGTCTTCAATGTTCAACTTCGCTGTAATATTAGGGACAAGATCACGTATATGAGCACCTAATGTTAGGAAATCGAAGTGGAATTCAATTACGCTCGTAATTGAATAAATAAAATATTTATCATTTGGTTTTTTAAAAGTTAAGATTCGTTAAATTTTATAAAATGATTAAGGCATAAAATATAATAAAAATGAATTATAATTTTTACATTTCGAAACTTAAATCATTTTCTTGTTAATTCTCTTAAATTGTTTTTAACATTCGCTCATTTCAAACCATCATAATCACATAAGTGTTCAGTATCTAACATTATTTATAAAATATGTTGAGAGAATTATATAATTATTATAGAGATGGCTAGGCAAAAAATGTTATACTCCCTTAAAACTTAAACCTACCTATAATAGGGTTTAGGCTTTTTGGTAATTTAATTGAAATAAAATTCTAATTCAAATTAAAATTTGATTAGAAATAGGTACCAATTAGATTTAATAAGAACCAATATCTTATATTTATTCTTATTTATTAAATATCCCATAATTTGATTAAAATACAAATTTCTCTCCTTGGCTTATTTTTTGTATGAGACTTATTAGGTTTATAAATATATTGACAATAAATATAAAGTATAATCCTAAATTATATATAAGATTAGATAAATTAAAAATTAAGCTCATTTAATTTATCTTTAAGTTTCTAATTAAATAATTTATATCCATAAATTAAGGTTAGTGTCTAGCAACAAATTATAATCATTCAAATATTTAAGAATATTAAAGTAGTTTTAACTAACCTTTTCGTGCATGATTTTTATATAATTTAATCATTTCATCACATAATATTTTGATTAGACATAGTATATAGAACTAATGTCTACTCTTTTTGACTCGAATCATATTAGTTCTCCATTATTACTAGCTGATTATATTAATGACTTTGTAAAAATATTTTATAAAGTATCATCTCACCCTAGTCAAAGATTTTCTGAATTAATAGTAATTGAAAATAATAGAATATTTTCCTTAATCACTTTAGGATAATGAATCATATATTGATTACTCAACTACATTCATATTGTTCATGCCATATCCAATGACCACCTATTGAGTTATTATTGACTATAATAGGTCATGAGTAACGTTAAAACATAATAATGATTATATGAGATACTTTAGAGATATCAAGATACTTTAAAGATATCAAGTTAAAAGATTATTTATACAATTATCACAATGAGAATCTTCATAAACGTACGAGTAATGTTTCAAATGGAATTTTCATATAAGGTCAGTTCGTTGAACTTGTTCTTTAACAAATAGGAATGCCAATTTTGGTCTGACCATGCTTGATTGTGACCCGGTTGATCGGGCCACAAGCGGGTCATAGGGCAAATTTGTTCGACTCTACCATGCTATGAGCTGAGGTCGGGCCGAGCATGGACCAACCCGACTAGGTCAGTGGCTCGACTGGAACGCCAAAAATGACGCCATTTTTTAAATTCATTTTAAAAATATATAGGGTTGGGCCACCCAATTCTTAACCCGGCCCGACCCATTGACATCCCGATTAACATGTATCCACATATTTGTTTAATTATATCCGTACTTTAGTTTACGATATTGACTGGTTCTTTTATAAGGAAAAACATAACGTTTTTATGTTTTATTAATACCCAATTTTAATAGAACAATGATTAAGAATAATTTATGGATAATGTAAAAATGCAATATGAAGATCATAAGATCATAATTTCATTTGTAATGTACATTTGTCTCATAAATTTTATGATATACATCTGAATATGTACTATATAAAGAATGTTTTTAAATAAATAAATTAACAAACTACAACAATTGATTGGCTGTAGAGCATAAATCAACAATCTCATACTTGCACTAAGACAATCGTTTAAGCATCTTATAGAATATCACCATATGATGATGATGCTATTATTGGGATAATAGTTTAATAAAAGAATTCTACAAGATTACCTATAGTGAGCACCTATTTAAATGTTACAGTTTTCTTCTCCATTATCATTGTAATTAAGAATAACTGGTTACATACATATTTAGATCTTTTTATAAGACCTTAGCTCCTTTTGCATACTCAATAACTATAATGTTTTATAGTACCTTACTATTTTAAATCATGTAAGGAATTATACCAAGGTAGAAACAACTTTATAGCCAAGTTAACATTGACAAACTTCTCTATTTGGAGGCCCATGATGGAGGACGTTTTGTACTGTAAGGATCTCTTCGATCTTATTGATGTGGACAAATGTGTGAAGGACGTTATTCCTTCAAAATATGAGAAGATGTCAGATAGAGAATAATAGAAGATGAAGTAGAAAACTCAGGGCATGATTCGACAATGGATTGATATCAATATATTCAACTATGTGTCACAATAAACGGATCCTTTTAAGCTATGGAAAAAGCTAGAAGGGCTTCAAGAAAGGGAGATTGCCCATAACAAGGTTTCTCTGATTAAAAAGTTTGTAAACTTGAAGTTGAAAACTAGGAAATTTGTCTTAGAGCGTCTGAGTGATTTCTAGGATATAATCAACAAGCTTACAGTAACAAAGATTATTCTTGATGACAAGTTTCAAGTCTTGTTCTTGTTGAGTTCGTTACTGAATAGTTGGAAGGCACTGGTGGTAACGATAAGCAATTTAGCTTGTGAAATTGTGTTTTCTTTAGATGTAATTAAAGAGAGTATATTCAATAA
>JANSVB020000418.1:62664-76158 GCA_025504935.2 Erythroxylum haughtii
AGAAACTATAAGAAAAAAAAGTTGAAAGTTGATAACATATAGGCGTTCTTGGCAAAAAGCAGGGGAAGGAGGAATAGTAGAGTTCCCAAAGGATGTGAGAAGTTTAAGAACCGATCAAAGTCTAGAAGTGACAAAAGCTTAAAAACACACCACTATTGCCAAAATCTAGGACACATTAAAAGTTTTTATTATAAGTGGAAGAGGAATCATAAAAAGCAAGATTATCAAAATAATGAAGTTGATATGAATATAGCTACAACAACTTCAAGAACGGATGATGAAGTGTCCCTAGTTTATGCTGCAAGTGAATGTTTGCATATCAATAGTTCAACTTTCGAATGTTTGATTGACATTAGAACTTCATATTATTGTGTTCAATACTTCTCAAATTATGAGAAGGAAGACTTTGGGAACTTAACTTTTTTTTTTAAAATTATTTTATCATGCAAGTGCTAACGATGGCATGTTATGACTTCACCGTAAACCTATTTTTACCCGATCGAAGGAAAGTTTGTTCCCTTTCCTTCTTACTCCAAATGTAATACTCGAATGCAAAAATTTGGGTTCTTGATAGGGAACACAGGGTAAGTTATAACAAAAGAAGGCATATCATTCTTGAATTTGCAATTATTACATTTTCATCATGCATTGAATAAATCTTTGATAATATATAGTTTATAAATTTTATGACCTTGATATATTATTTAGTAAATTAACAAAATTAATTAAAAATTTATGATCTTAATATATCATTTAGTAAATTAAGTAAAGAATTTAATTAAATTGATAGTAAGAATCTCAATTCCTCATTATAATATTTAAGTATCTCAATTTATCACTATAATATTTAAGTGTCTAAAAGAGTTTTTATAAAAAAATAAACTATGAGTTGGTTCTAATTAATTGTTAGTCTCGTGAATTCTTGGACCACCTCTAAAGATTTGATATTCATTATTTAAGCATTGTGGAGGGGTCACGCCATCTACTAACTGCAATCTGATAGGTTCTGTTTATATCTTAGTGCCAAAATGGCAAGCATAAATCGCTAGACTTGAAATATGAGGATTGGGAATGAGGCACACCCTTTTTATTAGTCCACAACTTTTACTTTTCCTCTCCACCTTTGTCTTCATCCTACTAAGCCTAGTCCTTTTTACATTTAAGCAACAGGAAATGAAGATGGGTACTTTTGTGGACATGAATAGTTTCCAGGTGGATAATATTGGAACAGACAAGAGGCCTGACATTGGAAGTTTACCAAGTGCTCATTGTTGTTTCTGAGGCTGAAAATGGATTCTATACTGTAACTAAACATTAATGGTGTTAGAGAAACGAAAGCTTGAGCTCTTATTATTGCTCAATATAATTTCCAACGAAGCGTTGGGTAGTAGATAGATATGCTCATTCACCACACCCAGCTCCATCTGAATTTCTCTCTGCTTTGGCTTGTCATCGAGTCCCTGATTAAGACATGATCATTTAGGCATCCCTCTATTATCTGCAGTCGTACAACTTGGTCACAAAGAACCTGTGCCCACAAGTACTAGTAACATGGCCGCCAAAAGGACGGAGCTTCTGTCCTCTGCCATGAAGAGAAATAGCGAATGGTTCGATACCTATCTTTTCTATTTTATCATTTTCTTCATAAAGAGTTGCAGGTTCTTGTTATTTATTCTATCTGTTTTTTTTACTTAAATAACAGATGTCCAACCGTGAACTTTTACAGGATTGTCTCCCAGGAAATACCCAGCGACGTCACAGTTCATGCTGGAGGAGCTTCTTTTAAGTTGCATAAGGTGTAAGTCAATCCTGACTACTGTTTCCTATTTTAATTAACCACAATGAACTTGAAGAACAAATAGCAATATATTTATTGTAGTAAATTGTGAGTTGTCTTTTAGTTTGTATTCCCAATTTCCATCAAGGAGCAATACTACAGTTTTTGGAGAATCTTAGTCTCATAGTAGTTTGTGTTTGATGACTTGTTAATTCTGCTCCTGCTTGATTTGAAGTTCCCACTGGTCTCAAAGTGTGGATACATAAGGAAAGTGGTATCAGAATCTAGTGATGCTGATCTCTCTGAGATCCAAATTCCAAATATCCCTGGTGGAGCAGAGGCATTTGAACTTGCAGCCAAGTTCTGCTATGGAATCAACTTCGAAATGAGTATAGAAAACGTTGCCATGCTTCGATGTGTGGCAGAGTTTCTAGAGATGACAGAGGACTACGCAGTTGGGAATTTAGTCGCAAGAAGTGAAGCATATTTGAATGAAGTTGCACTTAAGAGCTTTGCTGGTGCAGTTTCCATCTTGCATCTATCAGAAAACCTCCTTCCTCTGGCTGAGAAAGTAAAATTGATAAGCAGATGCATAGATGCAATTGCCTTTATAGCCTGCGAAGAAAGCCAATTCTCTACAACAGGTAGGTCAGATAGTGGAATTGAGGGCGTAATTTCTTCGATGGTTTGCCAGCCAAAGACAGTTGTTGATTGGTGGGCTGAAGACTTGACAGTTCTCAGGATTGATATCTTCCAAAGAGTTCTGACAGCTATGATGGCAAGAGGGTTTAAACAATATGACCTTGGACCTATTTTAATGCTCTATGCACAGAAAGCCCTACGAGGTTTGGTGAGATATCAACCTGAAATACTTGGTTTGACGATTCTGTCTCATATGGTTAACGTGTTCATAATCTTTCTTTCTGGAACAGGAAACACTTGGTAAGGGAAGGAACAAGATTGAACTACATAAAGAACATGAGAAGAGAGTTGTCTTAGAGACAATAGTCAGTCTTCTTCCAAGAGGGAGGAATGCTTTGTCTGTTAGTTTCCTTTCCATGTTACTCCGAGCTTCAATATTCCTGGAGACAACGGTTGCTTGCCGGCTTGATCTGGAGAAGAGAATGGCCTTACAATTAGGACAAGCTGTCCTGGACGATCTGTTGATCCCTTCATATTCATTCACAGGAGATACATTGTTTGATGTAGACACAGTTCATAGCATAATGATTAATTACCTTCAATATGAAGCAGAAGGGAGCCAATATGGGTATCAAACAGATGATGAGTTTGTTTCACCGTTGCCTAGTGATATGGAACGAATTGGGAAGTTGATGGAAAACTACCTAGCTGAAATAGCTTCTGATCGTAACTTATCTGTTGCAAAATTCATTGGTCTTGCTGAACTTGTACCAGAACAATCAAGGGTAACAGATGATGGGATGTACAGAGCCGTAGATATCTACCTCAAGGTGCACTCTTGCTCATTAACTTCTTATGTAGTTCAAATCTCGCAGTATGTTCTATTAGAATATTGAAATTCATCGAGTGTTGCTATGATGAATCCTTTAAACCAGAATCTGTTAAAGCAGCTTTTTCAAGCTTTAGGATAGTTAATGGAAAACCAAGAGTAGTAACCCATATAGCGATAATCACGATTGTTCTTTTATTGGATTTCCTTATCATAAGTTCGCATTTTGATCAATAGGCTCATCCTGCTTTAACCGATTTGGAGAGGAAGAAAGTCTGCAGTTTAATGGATTGCCAAAAACTATCTCGAGAGGCCTGTGCTCATGCTGCTCAAAATGACCGCCTTCCTGTTCAAACTGTTGTTCAAGTGCTTTATTACGAGCAACATCGCCTTAGAGATGCTAGGAATGGTGGTTTCACGGGTGGAGATTCCCCTGTTCTTCCTTCTAAACTCAGCTTATGTCCCAATGACACAGTTTCTGATGAACTTTCAAGTTTGAAAAGAGAGAACCAAGACCTGAAATTGGAACTGGTTAAAATGAAGATGAAGTTGAGAGAAATTGAAAGATATACAAATAGATCAGCTATAGGCAGCCCAATGTCAGCTTCTGATAAACCCCCTTTGCCTCGAAAATCATTCATAAACTCAGTCTCGAAAAAGCTTGGTAAGCTTTATCCTTTCGCACGTGCTGATGGAGTCACACCCTCCAATTCCAAAACCAAAACAAGGCCAAGCAAGGATCGGCGGCATTCCATATCCTGATAAATAGGTATATTTCTGAAATTTGGGAGGTTCTTTCTGAACATTTCATCCTTTCACATCAGCTGTTGTCTGTTTCAAATTCATATATACCTCTCTATATCTCCTTCTCTTGTAAGATATCACTGTATATAATAGTCTCATTACATATTCTATGTGATGTCTGATCCAGAGATTGATGAATTAGAGAACTTGAATAGTTTTAGGGTCTCACCCATCAGATTGACTCCAGTTAATGCTAACTAGTCCAATGCTACAAGAATTACCCGATGAAGACTACTTCCATATTGATTTCTGATGACAAGAATCCCTACTCAAGCAAAATTTATATTTTTCCCACTTCTGAATCATGAACACCAAAGTGTCTTAAGAATACTCAAGGGGCCGGCCAGCTAGCAGTAACGCTTTATTCTTGGTAATCCGTGAGTAGGAGGTATGTAGTTTCTGAACTTTCATGCATGAATGCCTATGGTGGATCCATACCCCTGTAAGGCTAGGCACATATCACTCTTACTCAATAGGCCTGGAATCTAACATTGTGCCACAGCCGACAAACACATCGACACCTGCTACTTCCATTGGACAGTGGAAGTTATCAGCCACAGACTGTTCTTTAAAAAAGCTAAAATGGTTATTTTTAAAGGTCCCTCCGGACTCTTTTGGTCTATAAAGGCAGCCATGTCTCTCGTGCATCTAAAAAGAAGCGTTAGGTATCTGTCGGCCCTCACTGACTTATATTCCATTCTGCTGCTCCTGTTTCACAAGTTAATATTTCGGTGCACTTCCAGTAAGACATACCAGTTAATAACAGAGTAAATGTGGCTTTGTAGGATCTACTTAAATCCAGGGAACGTACATTGTGCAGAAGTATATAAAGATCCGTATTGATATCGGAGAAAATGTGATACAAACTAAATAATTGGTTTCAAAGTTCTAACCCAATTACAATTTTCATACTGATAGAAGTCGAAGTGATCATGCCGGATACAACCGGGTCTTTTCTACTTTTGCGAACGAAATAATATATGAAGTTATTAGCGTGATGTTAAATGCTTAGTTCATATATCATCATACTTGTTCAAGATTGAACCTTTGGCTCTTTCAATCAACAAGGTTTTCAGTGGGTTAGTCTAGTTCGGTTGAGGACTACAGATGCTGGCAAGCTTTAGAAAATTGTGAATATATAGCTGATGATTTGAAAGAATGTCAGTATTATATTTAGATGATTAAGTACGTTAAGAAAGTTCATAAAAGATGCAAGTCGAGCATTCCCATTTACTGATTAGATTGTAATTGGCTTTCAAGCAATGGGGCCACGAATCATACCCTTTTGGATAAAGGTTATCTTTACACAAGACACGCATCAAACAAGTAACTAAGCAGGAAAAAAGAAAAAGATCCGAACATCAATTACGGAACTAGTGGATGGGAACAAGTCCAAAAAGTCCTCATCACATTAGAGTAAGGCAGATATTTTCAAGTCAAGTTGAGACTCAAAACTTGGAAAAGCCAAGGAGGCTGTTTCAGTCTCTCCTGCGTAAATCGTTCTTCAACACTGTTTTTACTCCCACCTTGGCACTCCAAGCCTATTTCAGGAATCTGAACGGTTTCTTCTCTAGTTGAATACGTTGTTTGACGGTTTCCTTGAATTGTCCTGTTGATATGGCTTGATCCTGTGGAAGATGAACAAAAGCTTTGCCCTGAATCTGAAGTCCGAGGCGTCTCAGGTTTCTTTCCCCGACTGTAACTCGTTGGCCCTAGTGTTAGCCTGATCTCGCTCTCATTTATGGGGTCTAAAAGTCTGTAGCCGTTTGATTCTGCAACATACTCCTCTGCAGGTCTCTCCAAGTCAAATGTCACCATCGACTTTTGTTGCATATCATGAGCATTAATAGTATGATTGAAGCTGATGCCTTTCTTCGATTTCCATGTTTCTTCACTCCTCGAATCAGGCCTATAATAACTTTCACTTCTTCTCATCAGAGTCTTCTGTACTTGATATAAACGGTGAAGTTCGTTTACCTGCAACAGAATTTTCACGCTAAGAATTGCCAATTCGGTTTGAAAATCCGAATACACAAGAGATGGGGAAGAGTTACCTGCTCTCTGAACGTTTCTTCGTGCTTCAACATGGCCATTCTCATGTATTCCTTGTCGCAAGGCTTGAGAAGTTTCTCCATAGAAACTGCTGTTAAACCAACCACTATAGAACGAGATATTTATTGTAACTGGTAATCGAAGAACCCTTCCATGTGCTCAGGAATTCATCAGGATCAATTTTAAAGATTGAAGATTTCTCTGCAACTCGCTGTTCACCTGTACAACGAGTAGAAAACGGTAAACACCAACGAGGTCTCTTCTATCGATGATAAGGAGTTCTAGGTACAAGAAGGACTGAAAGGAAAGCAATATTGAACAATTATGCATCTGTAACATCATTCAACAACTTTGTATAATTTGTCTGTCTGTCAACTTCCCTTTTTTTTTTTTTCATCTTCTCTTCCTCGGCCACAATCTTAATTCCGGGCACAAAATCCTCTTCCAATACGAAAAATCAACGTTGTATCGTATCATTTCCTTACACTTGCCATATTAAACTTTCAGTGGCAAATTATATGAAACCTCAACACTAAATGCAGTTTAAAGACACAGAAGATCCCTAGTCCCTGACCATGAAGAAAAGAAGCAAGGTTCTATTCTTTGCTTGTAATCATATGGCCCTAAATCCTTTTCTTCTACAAGGAGCGCGTAATCAGACAAATGAAGAAACTCATCAACAATTAGTAAGTAAACAATAGAGGAGTGCATGGAACAAGTTCTTGGTTGATATCAGTTCGGAGAGCGCTAAGCCATAAAGGCAAAAACATGAAAATGGACAATACCATGAAAATGACACGCTCAACTTACCATATCTTTTCTTCCAAAGATTCTAAGTTTCAGAACACAGAATTCATGGAAAAGTGAATGCAAGAAAAAGATGAAAGATTGATCACCTGTAACAGTTTGAATCGAATCAAAAACTTATGCTTTGAATGTGGAGAAGAAGGAGAAGAGAATAGAATCCTTTCCAGAAAAAGGCCAACAGTACTACTACTGGTTGCACCAAATCTTCAACCAGCAACAGCTTGTTTCCTAATGAAAGGCCTTTGCTTTTCACATTCTCAGTCAGTATATACTGCAAAAGAAGGAATATAATATAGATGAAGAAGAATTTGAGATTCTTTATCTGTTTCTCTTTCTCTCTGACACATACATATGATCACAGAAACCAAAGAAAGGTTGCGTCTGGAGTTTGAGGCATGCCAAACAAATCCCAGTGCATTGGCCAATATCATTCAAGTTTTGTGGAAGAGATGCCCCAGACAAGTCCAGCAATGCAGGCAGATAAAAGAAATTTGGAGAAAACTATAACAGTAACTCTCCTAGACACAACTATTAAACATTAGTTTAATGCTTACAATTGTTGAGGATCACAAGGCCCTACAATGCTTCTGACAATCATCAAAAAGAACAGTTCAGCCTGCTGTAAGGTGAATCACATGCAACAAGCATTCTATATCTCCAATAACTAGTTGTCTCGATTATTTATACAAATATTATGTGGTAGTTCAGTGGTGTGAGGTGTGGGTCTTGCACATAATAAAACTCTGAGGTCTCAGATTCGAGTGACGAGATCTACGACTGGTTTGACCAAAGGAGACAAAACCAAAAAAGATTCAGGTCCTACTCTCAAACCATTATGTATTGTAATTAAATATCAGGGGAGCTTATGAAGGTGGCATGAACTGGCCCCGCCGACAAATTAGATCTTCACCGTACATTACGTGGGTACCTCACAAAACGCTCCAAAAATTCAAATACTGGCCACGGGATCTAGAATGCAATACTACAGAAATATTCTGATAAGAAAAGCCTCGAGGATCAAGAGCCTTCTGCGCAAGGATACAGGCAAAAATTTAGAAATGGGATCTCCGATGATAGGAGGTTAAGTTCCAAGTCTTTCTAATGTTTAACTTATTGAGTTTGAGACTAATGAATTTTACAGAATTTCATGTATATGGATAAGTTTAAGAGTTCACAATTAAATTGTAAGTAAATTTATCACTTAATTTGAAATTATTTATTTATCAAATAATTGACTAAATCTATTGCTTAATTTTAAATAATTAACTTATCAAATAATTAATTTAATGTTTAAGTAAATTCTATCCACTAATCTTAAAATAATTTGTTGAATATATCTACACGAGGATCTACTAGAAACAGTCTCTCTATTATGTAAAGATAAGGTTACGTACTATCAGACCTCTCCAGATCCCGCTTCACTGCAGAATTTCGAGGTATGATGATGATGATATAATGTATGAATTGTTATATATAGTCTAAAGAAATACTTCAAAGAGACTTCTTCTATACCTTGTAAATATGTATAAGATGAGTATGAATCGGTAGACTTTTTAATTGTCAAGCACACAAAAGAAGACCCAACACAATGGTGGTAGCCTTTTAATTGGGCATGTGAATAGGGAGTTAGGAAATTCTATCAATCAAAATAGAGCTTATCTAAGAAAATATACAGTACACATTAAATGTAGTACTTACACAACAGTACGCTACTAACCTATTTATCACAGGGAGAGAATAATAATGTTGAGTTCGGATCTTCTATTCAATTTTATAGTGTCTTATTCTGTCTCATAAGTCTCAGCTATTTATTTATGCAGGTCCTACGTGGGTCTTGCATAAATGAACGCGGGACTCACATAAATAAATGGATGAGATTCATAAGACAGAATAAGACATCATAATATTAGACAGAAGATCCTATCCGAGGGATATTATATTTCCATTACATGTACAGGTCTCATGGTGTGTCGCAGAAAGAGTGAGCTGGAACTATTTGTCACTGTTACGTTGCAAGCATAAAAAAGGCTAATAAAGGATAAATAAATAATAAATAAATAAAATTCATGTCTGCTCGTGCTGATCGAGAAAAATGATCACATTCACATGGAAGGTAGGGTATTATGTGTAGATAAAAACTTGCACAAATCTCTATCTTCGATCACTTTCTCTCCAGAGTTTCAAAGAATCTAAAATAATGGATGGATGTCACTGGAGAGTTTAGAATTATGAAGACCAGGGATAGAGAGGTCAGGAGAGTGACATGGAAGCACGCGTTGCCGGTGAGAGGTGGTGAAGTCATATGAGGAGTGGGTCCATTGGGGTTGCTGAAAAAGGCTGAGCCATGGTGGAGTCGACTGTGGCTGGTGTTGACTTGCCCCACTCTTGGAAGTTCATAGCTGAGACGTAATCTGCTTCAGCAATAAAACCCGGATATAGAAAAGCAATTGCAAGTTCTTAAAATATAAACATAATTCTATAAATATATGACCACTAAAGCTTATTATGTTCTGACCACAGTTATGATATATTCACGATTCCTTGTTAAAAAGAACTGATATGTGCTTAGAAGATGTAACTTCGTGGTTATGAAGGCAATCTTAGATTTGACCAGACCTTCACCCTTCTTAGGGTTCCGTTACTAATTAGGTTTTCATTTGTTCATTTTTATTATAAAACTCAGTAATCAAAGTATCAGGAAAAAAAAAAAGATGTTTGTAGTCAATATTCCTTATTGTAGAGTAGTTATATGACATTAGTATTCTTTATATGTTCGTGATGAATAAAATTGACATAATGTTTTAATAATAATTAATAATATCGTGATTAAACATAATTTCTCATAACTTGCTAGTTACATGTAAATAATTTAAGGTGAGCCCACCACTTGATTCTTTGTGACAAAAGGTCACAAGTTTTAGTCACAAAATAGTTTTTTTTTTAAATATAAAAAATATTAAGTATATTATGATCCTCTCTAAACTTTCATAAAACATAGAACCATAAATACTTATACGTTTGATTGTAATTAACACGCTTTACAGACTTCCACTAATGTTGAGAATGCATATTAATTATAGAAAGGTAACAAAATAAGGTCCACCTGAAACTAAACCATAATTGCTTCAAATCTGAATCATATTCATTTTTTTAAATTCTAACTTAATGTTAATATTTTTATAAATGTTATTGACGTGACTTGTCACATAAGATAGAATTCCTAAACACTTATACATATTAGACTTAATTAAGTTTAATTAAACTAAGTTATTTTGTGATTAAATTCCTGAATCAAACTATATCATGCCGGTACGAGACGACAACACAGTTTGTAACAATTTGAATAACTTCACAATTTGCCATCCTAAACCCTTTTTCTTTCTATGCAAGAACGAATTGATTTAGGGTTTTCATTTTCAACGATTTATGCAACAAGTTTGATTTAGATATTTCAATCACAAAACCATGTAGTTTAGTTTGAATTGTGTAAGTATTTCGAGTTTCTATCTTATGTGACAAATCATGTCAGTAATGTTAACATAACTATTAACATCAGACTATAATTGAAAAAAATTGAAAGTTTGAGTATTTAATTGCTATTTTTTCAAGTTCAGGATATAATTGCAAAATTGAATAAAGTTTGAGATTTTTTTAATTAACCCTATCTTATTTCATTAAATCAAATTTAAATGTTATTCAATTCTTGTAATAAGACAAATGTCAAAGATATTTACATCAGACAATATCTGAGCTCAATGGTTATCTTCTTTTCTTTTTAGTTTCTAGAATGAGAACTTAAGATTCTACTAATTTCTACTTAGTCAAGCAATTTTCACTCGCTCAATTAATATTGTAACCAAAAAAATTCAGCTACTTATGTTTTAAAACTATGAAGTATTCAAGTCCAGTAATTATTAATAAAAGAGAAATGTATTGGCACATCTCACCATTTATATTCATATCAAAACCTTTTCAACCACCGAGTCCTCTCTGTGAATAATTTGTTCCCTTTCACGATCACAAGACAAATTATTACCAAAGCAAACGACAAAAAAGGAACATTAATTTGGTGACATTCAATTAAGATTACATAACACGCCAATAATGATGATGGAGATGATAGCTAGTGGAATCTCGAATCTAGATAACGTTAATTGGTATGATTTGTTTATCATGTTTGAGATGCGATTAACGTAACTAATGTGGTTGAAGTTAGTGGAGAAACACATCGTGCTATGCTTCCACATAGCAGCTTTCATATTGGACAATTCAACGTATATTATATGCGTCTATGAGCTGTCCTTCGAAGCTTGTCACCCAGGCACTTTCTTGTCGCGAGCTATTCAGCTTGACATGTCCTCCATGGTTGAAATGAGAGCTCATGAGTGAGGTCTTAATGAAATTGTCAATCCATTGGTTAGTGTTAGTAGGTTAAGTTTAGACACCATGTGGTTTGAAATATGCAGTAAACATAATTATAAGTAGGTATTGCCAAAGTTTTAAGTTATAAATTGTAATTTTCACTATAATTGTAGACGAAATAATCATTATAAATTGAAATTCAAACTTATAATACTACAATCTGTAACGCAAAACTTTATTACATCCTTAAATAATACCAAATAACTAAATTTACATTAAGCTGATGTTAGGACTAACTTGTTTAGTTTAGGAAAATTTTGCAGTTTTTGATATGATCACTGAATATCGAATTAGTTTAATTTAAAGTCGAACCCTAAAACTTGATTCTAAACTACACTAAGAACCCAATTCAGAACTCTTTTTCTTATACTAATTAAAAACCTTTCTACAGGTTAAAAACTTGACATCTCCCAAAACCTTAGCTCTGTTCCCACTCCAAGCCACTTAGAACATAGTTCAGCATAAATTACATGCAACTTAACAAAAACCTAGTAAGCCTATCAACACATATCCTCATCAAGTCAACTGAAAACGGTACAAAATGCGACACTATCATTACAAGGTTATTTACACGAGGAATTCTCTTTTTAAAGTCGTGCATTTAACATCTACGAGCACATCATGCTTTTAGACACTATTTGGTCCCTCTGGAGAGGCTGGTTGGGACTAAATTCGAGACCACCTTTTGGAGATCCTTTAACTAAAGATATATTGTTTCTAATTTGTTAATGTTGTTATTGGCAATCCTCTTCGCTCCATCCACCATCTTCTGTCATCTTCATCTTGGCCACATACATATATATTTATCTCAGAACTAGTAATGCTTCTTGTCTGCTGACACTTACATAAGATAAGATCTTTTATATATTTGAGGGAAAATAAAATATATTTGAAAATGAATATTAGATTCTAGGACGGTGGGGACATTACAGATGCATATAGATCAGGGTTGATATCAGAAACTTATTTTAAGGGGAATATGAATGGAATTTGATTCTGTGTATGAGATATGTCCGCTACAAAACTTATGTGACCTAACTAACGCTTTCTTCTTTTCCTTTTGAAGGTGAACAGCAAGATTATCCCCTTTTTACTTTCCCTTTAACTTCGTTTTTGGATTCATAAACAGGAATATTAGCTAATTATCCAATTAGGATAGAGGTTGGGATGAATAATTTATCATTATCCCAACCTTATTGATGAGGTGTTTGACTCTTTTTAACTTTTTATTACAATATGTTTTGCTTTTATCTTTCTATCTTTAGTTTAAACATAAAGAATTATAATTCATGAATTCTACATTCTTTCTTTCGCAAAATTCAATCAGTGAAATGACCCAATAAAGTGAATTTCATCATTTTTATTTTCTAATCTTGGAAATAAGTCAATATCTATAGATTAGAGTGTATTGTGCTAGAACTGTACCTTTTTCCCTAAGCAATGCATGGAATGTCATATTTTATTAAGTTCTTTTTATATATAAAATGTCGTTGTCATCTTTATTGTGGTTGATTCCAAGCCAAAATCGCAAAGTACCAAAGAGACTTTACAAAGAAATCGAGTTTTGGCTTTTAAGAAAAAGGTTACATGTTGATTAGTGACAACTTGCCAACTTCACTATTAAACAGATTTCATGATGAGTCTCCAAATTCCTATCATGGAACTAGCACTCTAAGTTGGGATGATATGTAAAGTTGAGTACATATTCAAGAACAAATATTATGAGTTTATCTTTAGGGTGCTTCAAGTGATCCTAGAAGATCCTTTAAAAATCTTCAAATAATTGGGGTTATAAATTTTAGTTGCATGTGATGGAATCAACATTATTCACAGCGGAAGCAACTCAGGATCAGAAATATATATACAGGCAAACCAATCACAAGAATTGAAACAAGACAATTTTGTTGAAGCACGGAGTCGTTAACTGATCTTCTTTCCACAAAAATTTCTTTCCGCAAATCTTCTTATTCTTACAGTCTTCTGTTGTGTAACCCTTGTTTCTAGGTGGGCAGAAAGAATAGATCATGTGTTTTCCAGAGAGCTTCTGTTTTCTCTTTATATTTTCCAAATAATCATCACTTCTTTTCGATAGGAAGAAAAGCTTATATATATAAAAAAAACCTCTCCTTTCCGCCTAAGAAATTATCGATAAGATTATACG
>JANSVB020000418.1:238357-252890 GCA_025504935.2 Erythroxylum haughtii
TACAAAAAATCTCAAACTTCACTCAATTTTGTAATTATAGCTCGAACTTTAAAAAAATGACAATTAATTTTTTAATTTTTTTCAATTGTAGCCCAACGTTAATATTTATGTTAAGTTTGTTGACGTGACTTATCACGTATTCTATAATCCTTAAACATTTATACACATCAGAGCAAATTAACGTAATTGATGAACTAAAGAGCTTAGTGTGATGCTAGAGTGAACAAAGTAGTTTTGTGCAATGCGAGAATGAAGGGTTGTGCGAGAACAAATGGTAACTTATTTGATTTAGGGATTTCATTCCCCAAAATAACGTAGTTTTAATGATGTTATTGAATGACATGGTTTTTGTAAATTTTCGTTGGTTATGTTAATTTGGTCTGACATGTATAAGCATTTAGGGTTTCTGAAATATGTGATAAGCCACGTTAACAAACTTAACAGGGCTACTAACGTCGAGCTATAATTGAAGAAAATTGAAAGTTAAAATATTTCATTTTCACTTTTAAAAGTTTGAGTTATAATTACAAAATTAAACAAAGTTTGAGCTTTTTTTGTAATTAATCTTATAATATTTATATATGTTTAGATAGAATATAATTAGAGATAATTAGATGTTTATTATATATTAATATTTAGATCTAATTATTTGTAGTCACCCATTTTTTGTCATAACATGATGTTATCATAACTTTTTATTTACTTTATTTACTATTATTAATTTTAGGATATGATTATCGAAATGTTATAATCTTACTTAATGATATAATAATTACTTAAAGTTTAGTAATCCAGTAACATTTCGTGGGCGAATATTTACTCTTTCTGTTATGATAGATACATATTTAATTAGGTAGACATGATCTTAAAAAAAAACTCAAAAATTGTCCTATTGTTGTCTTGAATTTGAGATATATTTTCACAACGCTCATTTTTCTAATTATTAAATAATCCTATTCATATTGGACCTGATGCCTAAGTAGTTTGTAGGCCCGTTCCTAATATTTTATGTCTTAAATAAAGTAAAAAAAGCTCATAGTTTGCTTTTTGTTATTTATGAGAATTAAAAGCAGACTTTTATAAAAAATAAAAAGAGACAATAAATTTTATTTTATTTTTCATCAAAGTGAACCTTAGGTGAGTGCCTAATTTGTCCTTATCTAAGGTCGAGCCTGGTGATTTGGCTAGTAGTCAACCAAGAAATCTTCAATAGTAATATGGACGGGGTTTTTGAATAATACAAATAACGTATGGTTTTCTCATACGAGGAGAGCATTTCAAGTAACTGTTGAATTATAACTGTATTTTACGGCAATTGTTGAATTGATCTTTAAAACCTTAATGTTCTTTTGCTGGCTGGTTTCATTATCAACCACCAGAAAAAGGTGGCTCCATTTATACGAATAAGACTTTATTAAAACTTCAACCAGGCGTCTTTCTGTTTTCTTTTCTTTTTTTTTTTCGGGATTTGAGGGGCTTGATCAGTTTGTACACTATTATGTTTCTCAAGATCTCTTAATTAAATTGCTTATTCAATGAGCATTGAAGATACGCCTTCCTAGTACTCAGGAATGCTTGTAAGAGTTGGTGGAGCAGCGGTGTTAACAAAGTAAAAACAGTGACGATGATCATGAATGATGGAGTTATGATAATGGGGATGATTATAATGATGAATGGATGTGAATTGGGGGAAAAAAAAAAACCGGAGAGAGGGAGTAAAAAGGTAATGATTACGAATGGGGTCATGATGGCAACGCCTCCTTTCACAGAAATTAATGATTAAAACTGAGAGAGAGAAACGACATCCACGACACTGCGCAGCCGCAGCCGCCATTTTCTCTTTTAGGATCCTTTTAATATCCTCAGTTAAGATTTTCCGTTCCTTGTTCACTTAATTCTTTAATTTTCTCTAGCTCCTTTTGTATTCCCATTTTAATATAGTAATCATTTACCATAACTGATTAAGTGGTCTATTATTAGTATTAGAATGTACAGTATTAGCTTTTATATTGAGAAATAGTAAGTGTAAAGAGACAGAAGAAGAGATTGGAACTTCAAAAGGCCACTGAATTTTAAAAAAGAAGGATAAAGATATGAAATTGAAACCAGAAAAATGTATATTAAAAGAGAAAAGTCACCAAGTCTGCAAGTATATATATATATAGAGAGGCACCACAAGAGCACTTGTGTACCTCTGCAATGATGAATCACTCACTAACTGAGCAAAGCATCAAAATCAACTCCTTCATACAGAACTGAGTACAGCGGCAACTCTTTAGCTTCGTAGACGTCGCTGTTACTCTTCTCCTCTTCTTCTGGGTTTTTGTTCCTTGTTGTTCTTGGTATACACGTATATTAGGCGTCTGTTGTGGGAGTTATCGTGATGATTATGTGAGAAGAACTGATCAAAGATCTTATCTTTTTTCTCTGATTTCTCTAATTCCAAAGTTTTCCTATATAGGCCATCTATTGGTTTCTTTCTTCTTTCGCACGTTAGACATCTTTTTACCGTCTTCCTGCTTCGTGGGCTATCTCAAAACCTGCTTAAAGATTTGATCTTTATTAGGGAACTTGAATCATCTGGGTACATTTGTGCTGCTGGAGGTGGTTCTTATTTAACTGTTAAGCACATATTGTTAAAAGTGCGGTAATAATATGGCGGTAGAGCGATCATCATCAACTTCATCGTCATCGTCGTCATCATCATCGTCGTCGTCATCAACAACAGGAGGACTGATAGTGGTGAGAGAGTTTGATCCAAGAAAAGACCGAGTGGGTGTGGAAGAAGTGGAGAGAAGGTGTGAAGTCGGTCCCAGTGGGAAGCTCTCTCTCTTCACCGACCTCTTGGGTGACCCAATTTGCAGGGTCCGCCACTCTCCTGCTTTTCTCATGCTGGTACAGACCCTCAAAACACACTAACTTGTCCTCTTTTGTCCTCTGTATATAAATTTCTACACCACCCCTTTTAATCTTTTTCTTTTTCTTATCACTTAAACAAGGATGTTTTGCTCTTCATTTACATTAAAATCTAAGACAACATACATGTCGGAGCCTGACCCAAGTTTCATATGTGTGATTGGTATTGAATATAGGTGGCTGAGTTGGGTGGAGAAATAGTGGGTATGGTAAGAGGTTGCATCAAAACCGTTACATGCGGGAAAAAGCTCTCTCGCAATGTGAAAACCAACACTTCCAACTATCACAAAGCCCCTCTTCCTGTTTACACCAAAGCTGCTTACATCTTAGGCCTTCGTATCTCCCCTTCTCACCGGTGAGTGCTTGCTTACCACTCTTTCGCAATCATTGGCGAGCTGTAATCATAAGAATAATCATTAAACCCTTCTTAACTGATTTCAACCATATTTAATATTGGTACTTTGTACCATTTTTTAATATATAATTCGGATTTTTTTTACCCTTTATTAAATCTGTTATCTGTTGTAATCAGGAGAATGGGAATAGGCCTGAAGCTAGTAAGAGAGATCGAGGAGTGGTTTCGCCAAAACGGCGCTGAATATTCCTACCTGGCAACTGAAAACGACAACCAAGCTTCCGTTAAGCTATTCACCGACAAATGCGGGTACTCCAAGTTCCGTACTCCTTCAATCCTGGTCAACCCGGTTTTTGCTCACAGAGTCGCCGTTTCAAAACGGGTAACGATCATCGAACTTGCCCCGCACGACGCCGTGCTGCTGTATCGTCGTCGCTTCGCCACCACCGAGTTCTTTCCGCGCGACATTGACTCGGTTCTCAATAACAAGCTCAGCTTGGGGACGTTTCTGGCTGTGCCACGTGGCAGGTATGGGCCCGGGTCGTGGTCTGGGTCCGATGGGTTCTTGGCCAACCCGCCAGAGTCGTGGGCCGTACTTAGTGTGTGGAACTGTAAGTACGTGTTTATGCTCGAGGTACGTGGCGCGTCGCGCATGAAGCGGACTTTCGTCAAAACGACGAGATTGGTGGACAAGGCGCTGCCGTTTCTGAGGTTACCGTCGGTGCCCGATGTATTCAAGCCGTTTGGGCTTCATTTTATGTACGGTTTGGGAGGCGAAGGACCACAAGCGGTGAAAATGATGAGGGCATTGTGTGCGCACGCGCATAACCTGGCCAAGAAACGTGGCTGTGGGGTGGTCGCTACGGAGGTGTCAAGTCGCGAACCGCTGAGGTTAGCAATTCCCCACTGGAAAATGCTATCGTGCGCCGAGGACTTGTGGTGCATCAAGAGGCTGGGGGAGGACTACAGTGACGGGTCTGTCGGTGACTGGACCAAATCACCCCCTGACTCGTCCATTTTTGTCGACCCTAGAGAGTTTTAATATTATTTTCTTGTACTAGTTACTAGCAAATAGCCATAAGAAGAGAAGAGAGACTATAACAGTAGGAAGTAAAAGAAAGAAAGGTGCCTATCCTATTCTATTTTGGGGTCTTAGTTCTTAACTAATGGAGGATTTTGGGATAGTGGAAAAAGAGGAATGAGAAGATATGGGCTTTTGTCACTTATGGGAATATCCCCCCACTTTGGTTCATTTCTCCAACTTTTTGTAAATGGATGTGGCTTTTTAGATCCTCTCTTACCCAAACATAGCCTTAGTTTTCAACGCGGGCATGGTCTTCATCCCTTTTTTTAGCTCAACTTTTCCTTATATTCCAAGCTCTCATAAACTGTTCGTATGGTTGAGATGAGAAGTCATTTGGTGAATCAGAATATCCTCTCCTCCACACTCTAACCGGATAGAGAGGTAGGGAGGTAAATCATGATTCACTCGGTTCCTTAAAAAAGCAGGTCAGTATTTGATATACATAAGGAGTCGTCACATTGAATAAAACTTTTAATATTATAGAGTATATCTTTGGAAGTAGTGGGATATAAGAATATTTAGTAATACGCGAAATTTGAAAAGATTTAGTAATATAAACGAAATTTAAAAAGATTTAATAAGAAGATTTAGTAATACACGGAATTTGAAAAGACCTAATAATACAAAGAGATTAAGTGAGAATTGGACCACAAATGTTCTTTGTGAAGATTTCAAAGAAGTCTTCCAAGATGGAATAAAATTTTCAGGAAGCAGTTGCTTTATGTGGATCAAGTTGAAGGATTCTGTATTTGTGGGCATGGATTTAATAATAATGATAGAAATTGACTGGAGATTTGGCCGTGTTACAATACAAGCTCTTTAGAAAGTACTTATTTTAGTGGGAGAGGGAAATGTAGAGGTATTTTGCTCCTGTCCTTTTCCTCCACAGGGTCTCAATCTTCTTTTTTTATATCCTTAGTTTTGGTCTCTTTGGTTTGGAACCTATGGACCTCGAGCAGTGACATCTTTCAAAAACCCATTATACAATAAAGCCAAATTGGGGTAGCCTACCTGTTCTTTTCGTTTAAGACACGTGGGTTTAGAACCAACCCCAAGCCATTAGTTACCAGAGCTTATGGTATGGTTACTTGGTTAGTCATACTTCAATTCGCACAAAAGGAGATCAAATATGTATGAATTGACATGCAATCCTTCACGGGGATTTTTGCAGTGGTGAAAGATCATAGGAGTCATGAGTGACATGGATTTGGTTTTGTGAATGCTCTGCTCCGGAGATTCTGACTTCTGACAAGTATTTTTCGCTCAGTGATAACCAGCTGTTCTCTTTCACCTCCAAAAGTCAATCTCACCACAATTAGCTCAAATTCGCTTAAATTATTTAATTGTAAAAATTATTATCTTGAATTTTTTATTTTCATCTTAAATACTTTGATTTATTTATTATTTATTAATTCAGTTTTAATAAAATTTGAGTTATTAATTATATTATTAGAAACCTTAAATAAATATTACCTATGTTCCAACTCTATCTCAATCCATCTATCTCAACCATTTATTTATGTTACTCACATAACTAAAAAGTTGAGAGGAGTTGGGATAGGAGTAATGACCTACATAAATAAATAGTTGAGAAGAGTTATGACAAGATTAAGACAGAGATAATAGGTCAGAGGATTACGTCCCGCAAATTTTTGTGAAAACAGAACTTCTAATTGTAGAGATGGGATTGTACTATTGTTGTGTTTGAAGTTTAAACTGCTAACTTTGATTATTAATATTTTGATTAGATTTAATTTAATAATTTTTTATAAATAAAGATAAATTCTTCTATTATTTTTCAAAATTTTTAGTTTTATTCTGACAATTTAATACTGTTTGAAACCCATGCATATCCAATTAATTGTATGGTTTGGTGAATATCTGAGCAATGATTGAAGTTTACTATACCATTCGTAACAGCGCGTGCAGTTCATTAAATAGACAAGAATTTTTAGTATGGTCATCTAAGATAATGTGGTCGGTAAATTGAAACTGGGGAAGCTTTCAGCTTGACCCACTTTTTGTCTTTTGGTAAACATATCGCATTCCTCGTAACATGTCTTAAGTATCGACCACGAGTCTAACTAAAAAAATAATGGGATTGGAGTAATAATTGTAACACTTTTTAAGGGCTCTAGGAAGTGTTTGACTAAGTTAGGACTTAGGAGCAGGGAAATATTAGGCATGATTTGACCAAGTGACTGCGACTGTTCATGTCAAACAAAGATTTATTTAATAAATCTGGGGCAAAGGTGTCTCCTAAAGAGAGGTGCTTCAGACCAGAAAAGGTCACGAACAAAGCTTATCTTGAATGCAGATATCATCTTTTTGTTCTCGGAGTTCTTTATTCTCACCTCAAACTATGAATGGCAGTGGTTTAGGTAAAAGCAAATGGTGGAAGAGACTTATGCTTTGTAAAGTACAGTCAAGTATGCTCGGCATCTTCTTTGGAAGTCAATCGCCGATAGTTGAACACTTTGACTGTAATTTATCAACACCTGTTTTGCAATATCTGATTTATAGTTTTATCAGAATTCCAATCTGTTATGTATAGCCTGCTTCTTAAGATGTTGATCGCCAACTCTTTCAACACCATGACTTTAGTAACCCAAATTTGATTCAAATCGTTTTGAGATTAAATTTCATTCCCTGTCTCGAGATATTGTGTAAGCATTAATGACGTTAGGTGGCTTTACTTTGATTATTCCCTATCTCGAGACACTGGTGCTGCTTTTCTATTCTTCAGAAGTTAGAAGAAAAAGGGTTAGGAAATCCCATTGACTAATGCACTTTACACCCAAATCAAAGCATATCTATCCAAGTTGAATATTAAAATGGGTCAAATCTGAGGTCTTCCTGATTCTTTCATGGGGTTAGGTCAAGAGAAGGTGGTTCTTCACCTTCGTTTGCAGTCTAAAGTCATATCTTTGTATGACTTGAAAGCCTAAAATTCTGCCAAGTCTACCACAATGTCCTCCACTTCGATATAATCATTTAACTAAACATGAACTGAAACCTATCGAGTCAAATCTGATTCAGAAGTGTTGGGTGGTCAACTTTAGCTTCATGCGCGTGTAAGTTAAAGTACGATGAAAGCAATTGGGGTTTAATTATTTATTAATTTCATGAATTAGTGACAAAATATCAAGTTCGTTAGCAAAATATATTAAACTTTGGTTAGAGAATCAGGAACCTGACACGTTTCTTAGAACCAACTGGGAGTTCTGATTTCTGAGAGAAAGGTCTTCACTTGATTCACGGGTTTGGGTTGTTTTTGATGATCGAATCCACAAAACTGTTCATGCAACAGTGCTTTTTATTGGGCTAATCCATTTACAGAGTAGATAGTGTTCAGATCATCAGACGGGCCTTAGCAGATACAACAACTTGCTTCGAAGGCTTTGGTAATTAAGAATCAATCTCTAATATAGAAACATTAAAAAAGCCACGTTAAGCATTCCATTTTTGCATGGAGCTAAAACTTGACATGACATGAACATTCCAAAGAGATCAGTCTCCATTCCACTCTTCTGCGTGAAAAACTAACAGTAGATGATCAGCTAGGAACAAGTCAGCGACTTCTACTATTCTATGGCCAATTTCGTGGTATCATATTACAAATTCCAAAAGAGCATGCCCAACCATGCATATGACTTAAGATACAATATGTCTTCTGCTTCTCGACGGGGTAGATTTCGTCTCCTCAGCGGCAGCAGAGCCGCGACTCGGACTCTCCGATGTATCAGAGCTACTAATCTCACCAGTTCTCTCTTTGCTCAACAAGGACTTTGAAAATAGCTTTGACATGACTAAACCTTTCATGTTAGTAGCAACAACTCGTTCAGCTTCGGTTCTAGCTCCGTCATTCCCATTTCTTCCTATACGTAAAGTTGCAAGTTCCTCTTTCAAAGCCTTGATATCTTCGGCCGTTGGCACTGCATCCCAATCCTCTTCTGTGTTTGTTGTGGTGGACCTTGAGCTTCCATGAGAGCCACTGGGAAGCAAGGTCCTAATTGATCCAGGTACTTCTGGTATGCTGTTGCTAACAGACGATGTTGCCTGCCTAACTTGCTCAAAGAAGAGGATTTGCATAACCACTCGCAAAGGTAGTCTCTCGTTTTGCACTGCATGCATGCAGGCATCCACTGACAATTTCCGGCAGTCCATCAATCTGCATATTCTCTTCCTCTCGCTCTTGCTTATCTCAGCATGTTCCTGTACCAAAAATAATATTCAGTTAAGTATAGCATAGAGACCAAAAAACAGAAGGAACAACTCCAGACCTAAATAAGTTGTGAACTTGAATCATAATTTGTAAAAGTCAATAAGACTATAAATGAAAACAAAGAAATTATATTACTTAGGTAAGAACAATTCAATGCATCTCCAACTTTATAAGTATAATCGCATCAGGAACAGAGGATGGCAATGTAGTCAAACTTTAATGAAAGCACCATAGAATCGAAGGATACATGTCTTAATCTAAAAAGTCAAGATACAACTAGTTTCTCCGAGTAATACAACATCATGCAATGCCTAAAGTCAAGATTTCACAAAATCAAGATGTTAAAAGACCTCACCTTAAGATACATATCAATGGCACGGTAAAGACCATCATGTGCCGGTCTTTGGAAACTTGAAATCATCTCAGCAAGACTCACGAACTTCGAGACAGGTAAATTTGGATCTCGTCCAATTTCAGTAAGATAGCCTTCTACCAGCTTAGCAACCTTGACCTTTGGAGAACAGGATCCAAATTTTGGGTTTTTACTCTCCAGAAATTCATTTTCTGAGGGAAGGGCAGTCTGAGCACTCCGTTCATATGTCACAAACTCCTTGACCAGATTTTGCACTATATTAACATCATAAATTGTTATCTCGCCGGGTGGAGCCCGAATCAAAAGATCAGCAACTGTAGCCTCTTCAAGCTGTTGGCCAATTCTTCTCATGAGTTCAAATCTTTCCCTTTCACCACATTCTAACAACATTGAGGCCTTTAACAACTTAAGCATAAAACTGCAACGAACACTGACTTTCTCGGCTGGCAGTAGCCACAATATGGTTTCTAATAGTGATCTATACTTAAGGATGTCACCACTCTGCACAATACCCTTGCTAAAACCTGGCAATCTTCTCAACGCATATGCATTCAATGCTTCTCCAATTACATCACCAGAAAGTCTTTCTTTTGCTTTTATTGTTGTAATCACTCTCTTATATAAATCTACCTGCAGCTCACAGAGATCTTCTACCCACCAGTCTTTGGGAACCATTTGAGATTTCCGTACACCATTCCAAAGGGGATCTTTTCCATTCTCTGATGGCAACTTTTTCCTGTTATAGGTGTATGACCACTCAACCATGGAAGTATCAATGCAAGCCTTTGAGGCTATGGAATCAAGGCAGCGACTGATCAGTTTTAATTCTTCTGACCATGGAAGAAGAGACTTTGTGGTCTGAAGGACAATAATTGAATCTTTCCAACCACGGAGAACGCTAGAATTGAGGAACACTTCAATCTTGTAAATCAGGTTTCCTTTGTCAACAGTTTCAGACATTTCAAGATATTCTGCTGCACACCGTGCCGCGACCACATTATACGCATTGAGAGTAACCGACATCCCATAACAAAATTTTGCACATATCTCAAAAGCAGAAGGTCCACCAGGAATATCCTGGATGTTAATTTCATCATTGTTCTGATCACTTTTAGCTGCTACCAGCTTCTGAAAACGTGAACTTTTGGACAACAGCGGAAACTACAAAATGATTCTCAAATTAGATTATCAGTGTTGCATGTAATAAACACACATCTACCTATATGCACTCACAAAGTACTTAAATAACAAGGTTAATTTGACTAGTAAAGTAGGTATTAGGGTACTCATCAAGAAAAAATAGAAGGCAACACTAAAATTCTTAGAACTATAAGTGGTTTCCTAAAATCTATCACCAAACCACTGGAGAGCAACTCACTGACTTCAAACCAAGTAACCGAATTCTGAAATCAAGGGTACTTATCCAAAACACCAATAGGATATAAACCATTTACTTTCCTCATACAATCTGTGTGAACTATGCTATTAGTCAGCATTACTGCATCAGGTCTAAGCATGGACTTCGTACCTTATGCAGACAGAACTTCACATCACCAACATTAACAACCAAGTCAGTTGCCAACTCAGTTACCACATACCTGAAAAAAGCCACAAATTATATTTCCGTTGAAGCTAGTATAGTTCAGTTTACTTTTAAGGTAAGGAAACAGAAAGAAAAAGTTGACATACAATTAATAGATCAAAATGCTGATTATTTAATTAAGTTAAATGTTCCAGAAAAGCCTATCATTTTTTTATTTGTTAACTTTCTCAGATAAGCTAAGAACAACTGTTGATTTACTTCAGGAGAATCGGCAAATTTTACTAGACGTTACCAGACTACCCTATTCAAGGTCTATTCATAGCTAATCAATAACATTTCAAGCAATACACCAAATAGCCATGAGTAAATATCAAACTGCCCCCCAGGGAATAGGTACAACAAGGTATATCACTGGGGCATAAAATGTGAATATCATTTGAAAAAGGTAAAAAAAAAAATCCCAGGTGGAAAATGGAGGAGAGATGAAGAAAAGTCAACCAACCAATCATAATTTAATAAAACAATTAATCCAAAAACAATTAAACTCCACCAATTTCGGTTCCCACTAGTTTTGTAGGTCCGTTTATGGGTCCCACCAAGATATTAATAGTTTAGTCCCAAATAACAGTAGAAAATCAACCGGTTCGCCACTTGGCGATTTTTTTCCGGTCCGGGAATTTTCTCCGGAAAAATCCAGAAAAATTCCTAAAAATCCCGTAAAATATAAAATAGTCAATGGATCAGTCAAAATAATTTTTCAAACCCAATAACCATGTTAATCCCAATAAAATTGCATTAGGCCCAATTACCGGGAATTATCATGAATGCATCTACAGTAATTCCATGTGCACAATTGATACTGTGTATCAATCCTATTATGCATGAACAGTACTAATTATTCCCTATCAATCCCATCCTATGACAAATTTCCTATTTTACCCTTCCAGTAGGGGGTGGGATGTTACAATAGAAGCTCAAACTCCTCTACAAGACTATTAACTAGTTAGATATAGAAAACCAAGGAACGTAATACCAAACAGAAGGTATTTTGAGACTAACCTAATTGAATATGCCTATTTGGTTGCAGTATCAATTGAATCAGGAGCACTAGAAACCTATGAGGAGGCTATGGAGAGGACTGATGCAGATCAGTGGAAGCAGGCTTGCCTAAGTAAATACTCTTCTCTAATGAAGAATAAGACTTGGAAGCTAGTTCACAAGCCACCTAATGCTAAGGTAATTGAATGTAAGTGGATATTCAAGCTCAAGGATGGAGTGATAGAAGCTGATCCTAAGACCTACAAGGCAAGACTAGTTACAAAAGGCTTTAAGCAGATAAAAGGAGTAGATTATAAGGAAATATTTCTCAAGTGGTCAAGTTTAAAACAGTAAGAATAATACTGACCCTAGAAACTTTGAATGATTGGGAAACACATCAGATGGATGTAAAGATAGCCTTCCTATATGGAAGGCTAGAAGAAACTATCTATATGAAGCAACCTACAGGCTTCATTCAGAAGGAGAAGCCAGATCATGTTTGCTTGCTAGAAAAGTCTCTATATGGTCTAAAAGAAGCTTCTAGACAATGGAACAAGAAGTTCCATGAAGTGGTGACATAACTAAGGTTCAAAAGAAGTGCCTATGATTACTGCCTATACTACAAAGACCTAGAGAAAGAGGAAGTGGTCTATATGCTTGTGTATGTTGATGATCTAATCATCACAGGAAAGTTAGTGAAGAAAATTCAAGAAGTGAAGAATGCTCTAAAGAAGAATTTTGATATGAAAGACCTAGGGAGAGCTAAGAAGCTACTGGGAATGCATAGCATAAGGAATGAAACAGAAGAGAAACTATGGTTGATACAAAGGGACTATATCAGGAAAGTCCTATCTAAGTTCAACATGGTAGATTCTAAACCTAGTCATGCTCCAATTTCCACACACTTACCGCTGACAGTTGCTAAAAAGTCCAGCAACAGAAGCAGAAAGGGAACACATGCAGAAATATCCTTATGATGTAGGTATAGGTTGTATAATGTATATTATGATTTATACTAGACTTGACTTAGCACATGAAATCAGTCTACTTAGCAGATTCATGTCTAATCTAAGTCTAGAACATTGGTTAGGTTTTAAAATAGTACTTAGGCACATAAAGGGAACCCTAAATCATGGTCTATGTTTTAATAAACCTAACCTAGAAGTTCTTAAGCATACAAGCATAAATGGCTATGTAGATGCAGACTATGCAGTAGATAAGGACACACAAATCTGTATCAACATACTATTTCACAATTTCAGGCAACACAGTAAGCTGGAAAGTACAACAACAATCAGTGGTGTCATTATCTACAACAGAAGCAGAGTTCTATGCAATTACAGAAGGCCTAAAGGAGCTAATATGGCTTAAGGGACTACTGTCAGAAATTAAAGTTCAAATATCAGAAGCAGCAATACACACAGATAGTCAAAGTGCTCTTTTTTGAAAGTGTTCTTTACCTGAGTAAGGACCCAGTCCTGCACGAGAGATCGAAGCATATTGATGTTCGACTCCACTTCATCAGAGACAAGGTCAACAGTGGAGAAGTCGACCTAAAGAAAATAAAAGGTGATCAAAACCTATCAGATTTTAGGATAAAAATAGTTCCAATAAAGAAATTCATTTTCTGTTGAGAGTTTCTACAGATAAATGAAGCACCTTAAAAGAAAATATTAAAGCTTACTTGTCGATCTCACAACCTCAGAAGAAAATTAAGGTTTCGGATTTTCTGAAATCATCACGAATTGAAGGATTGAGTGAGGAGCCATGAAGAAGAAGGGAAGAATGTAAAGAAACTCACAAGGTTCTTCATTAAACCTCACACAATCACTTCGGATCAAGGACACAAAGGAAAAATCGAAGAAGAAATAGGAAGATAGTATCTGAATTTTACAAAAGGAGAGCTCTCGAATGTTCGAATTGAGAGTCTGATGACTTAAGCTAAGTCACTTACATTCAAACACACGTGACGCATAAAACGCAGACGTATTGACAAGTTGTGCACAAGACAAAACGCAGGCGTATTCAATACTCATAAAACACAGCATTTCATTAAACAAAATAATAGAAGACTGATGGAAGTGAACAAAAGAACAAAGGTAGAGTATTTAAAGGAATCACGTGGACAAAGAATGCATATACATTGACTCAGTCTAAACATATTCAAAGGCTGCAATCATCCTCAACCCATATAAATAGACTAACCTCAAGCTTCAGAAGGAGAATCAATACAATTTCACAAGTCTACAAAAGTTTACATTTTCTATGATTCAAGTGAGGAAATAATAAAGAGTGATAGAGTACATACTGTGGGTATTAGGGAGTTTAATAAATCTCCTGCAGGTGTTCTTTAAACACCCAATCTCTTGTATTTCTTCTTCCTTGATATTAGTAAAATCCAGTGTGTAAGTTTGATCCTTGGACGTAGATAGCTTTGTGATATCAAACCAAGTAAATGTTTTGTGTTGTCTTTATTTTTCTTGCAGTTTCGATTTCTGCAAAAATCAAATCAAAGTTTTAGGCATCATTAGTTCAGAAACAACACCAAGTTTCTAACAGTTTGTAATCTGATCGCCAATAAAGCTCTTCTTATTCAACATATTTCGTCCTTCATTTAGATTGATGATATTATGACTAAAGATCTTTCCTTTTCAATTTTTTAATGACTTCGAGACAAGCTCACAATTTCCTCCCAACGTGAGCTTGAGGGGGCTGATAATATCTAAACAGATTAACTTACATTATCCAATCTGTTGTAATATTTATTTAAGCTTATCACATAGTTTAGATTAAATCAATTCAAAATTGATTCACCTCATCTCAATACACATTGTAACACAATTTACACAGAAATACAATACAAAAATTCTTCACATGTTCTTTCAAGTTGTACAATTAAACACTGTGTTTAAAATTGTCTTGAGTCAGACATAAGAACGCTACTTAAATCACTCAAATTGGCTGAGCTCGACGATTGTATGCTTTGGACGTCATTAGAT
>JANSVB020000418.1:255739-266626 GCA_025504935.2 Erythroxylum haughtii
AAAGCCTAACATCTGCTCCTATTATCCAACCACCGAATTGGGAGCTTCCTTTTGAGACTATATGCCATGCAAGTGACTTTCCATGGGAGCAATCCTTGGATAGCAAGAGGGGCAACTTTTGCACGTCATTGCCTACGCTTCTCACACTCTCGATGACACACAGCTCAACTACCATATGACCAAAAAAGAGTTATTTGCTATTGTTTTTTATTTAGAAAAGTTTCGGTCATATTTATTGGTTACTAAGGTTATTGTTTTTTCTGATCATGCAACCCTTAGGTACCTCATGTAGAAAAAGGAGACCAAACTGAGGCTTATCCTCTAGATTTTGCTTCTACAAGAGTTTGATCTCGAAATCAGGGACAAAAAAGGTGCTGAGAACCTTATTGTTGACCACTTGAGTAGATTGCGCAACAATGATGTGAAAGCTAGATCTATTCTTGCCGAATTCCCTGATTAGAAGTTGTTTGCACTGACTTCCTCCTTATCGCGACCGTGGTACGCTGATTTGGTTAATTTTCTAGTTGCCCTCGAGTTGCTCGTAGGTATGACAAAAACCCAATAGGATAAATTTTGCGTTGATTCTAGATTTTACTTTTGGGATAATCCATACTTATGGAAAATCCAGAGAGTGTTCCGTGAAGAGTCTTGCCTTCCGCTAACGAAAACAGAATAAACAAAAAAGAAACTACAAGCAAAAGGAAAAGAGAAATGAAAACCAGCTCAAGTGAAGCAGAACATATCAACTGACGATATTTGATTGAAAAGCTCGTCAAATCTATTACGGAAAGGCAGCGTTGGAAACAAGAGGATCGAAATTCGGATACTTCCACCTCCAATCTAGAATCCACCGAAGAATGTCACAGAGCAAGCATCTTTTCCTCTTATCACTTTGAAGTAGCAAAGAGGAATCATATAAGCATGGCAAGAGGTAACTCGCAGCAACAGACAAGAACACAAGACAACAGAATGCAACACAAACACAACGTTCAGTGCATGAGAGGCACTATTACCTGCAGGACAAAACCCAAAAAGAAGTAACCCCACATATCACAAAAACCACCCAACAAATCCCCAAAAAAACTTCACATCAAAAGGGTGAGCTGGGTTCTCATCTTTGACAGCCACCAATGCCTCTACCAACAAAAAGCCAAATCTCAGAATGTTCCCTCACTCTTAACTCTCATTAACTCTCTAATTCAATTCCTTTGAATCAGCACCACCCCCACCACCTACTCCCTCATTCCTTTTAACTATAAACCCGAAAAGATTAAACTTTGGAACAGCGTCTCAACAAAGACGGTCCTTTTATGTTTCGCTTTGACAGCAACAAAACAAAACAACTTTACTTTCGCTGTTAGAAAGTAAAGGTCGCTAGGTTTCTTTCAACTGAGAGAACCCAAAAAACCGTGAGGCCCCACAGTCCTCACCACTACTTTGATCTCGCAAAAGGGTCTAATTGCACGCCAATCTGACATGCACAAAATTAGAGTTGCCCTTATCAGATAAAACTTACCAGACAGACTTCACCTTTTTTTTCAAGAGTTGGAGAGTTTAGAAAACAACTCTTCCATCCCTTCTCCTCCCCCGCTTCGATAATAAATGTGCACTATCTCATTTCTTCCCCTTCTTTCCTTTAATCTTGTAATGTCCTACCTTTAAGAAAAAGCATGTAATTCTATATTTTATTTTCGTGCTAATGTGACACATTTCACATGCAATTAAAAAATAAAATTGATATCTTATAATAATTATGTCTTGGTAATTAGATTTAGAATTTTAGCATAAAATTCGATTAATTGAACTTTTTTTGAGCAGTAAATTCATTTCAATTTAACTTAAAAGTTTGATTAAATTTCAGTTTTTTAAAAAGAGATTCAGAGTTCAATTAAAGTTATTTAAAAATTTTCAAATTAACCTTTAATTTTATTGTCAACGCTACTAATAATATTGACTTCAATAAAAGCTTCAAAATATTGAAAAAAATAGTGATCTGTGAGATGAAACAAACAAAAAAAATTACTTTTAAAAAATAGAAAAGAACAAATATAATTAATTCACTCATCTTACCAATTCCTTTATATAGGTGGAGGAATATACCTAAGGAGGGGCTCGACTCTGATTAGCTAGTTAATAAGGCAATAGGTTAAGTATTTTTGGTGAATAGTTACCCGAGCCTAGTCACTATGACCACCTTTGTGAAGAACATTCCTTCGCTTGAAGTTACATGACTATTTTGTGAAGATCCTTGGAAAGAGTTTTCTTGCATAACAAGGTTTATTATGGGCAACTCATGATGTTCATATCCATTTATTTCGTGTCTCTGCATCTAGCATTGGGTAGACCCTATACAATAATCATCCTAACTCTATTGTATTTGTTGTTTCATTTCTTTTGGAACAATCACAAAAATATGGCAGTCTATGATAATGAAAAGATTCAAATAATTTTTTGAATTTTTTGAATATGATCAAATTTGTTAAAAAAAAGATTTTGAAAAAAATCATTAAAAAAACAAAAAATTATAGTTGATAAACTCCAAAATAGAGACAGAATACTCACATTTTAGTTTATAGTTAGAGGCGAATTGAAAGTTAAGCTATGGGATGAAGGAACAGAAAGACCTAAGAGGTAGAAGAGCAAAACATGATTGATTGTGTAGGTTTGGATTCTTATGTATCTACTCATGTAGTACTTAACTTCATAATATGATATCCATCTATATAAATATCGTGATAAGCCTCATAACTCGGCTGGTGATCTTCGTAATAAAAGAGGAAATCTTGTTATTTGAGACCTAAAAGAGTTTAAGGATGAATTGCTAATTTTTGCAAAAATTAAGAAAGAATGTAACATGTATTTTAGGTGTCAAATAAATAAAATTATCATACTCTTATATGAAACTATGTTTAAATGGATAAACATCTCCTTTGTTCCCATTTAATTTTTAGATATAGATCGCATAATAATATTTTATTAACAAAAATATAGAAATGTGCAGAGAAAAGAGTTAAAGAGTATTACAGTTAACCCAGAAGTATATTATATTCTTTTTTTTATCAGTTTGCATCCCAAAAAATAAAAAATTATATTATATATATAAATATAAAAGAAGTATATTATTTTGATAAAAAGTTAGCTTATGATGTTAAAGAAAGTGAGGGATGAAGATGTCTTAAAGGTGCTTTTCTATAATTAGGATCTTTCTAAGACACCTCGTGGATTTAAAAAAAAAAAGTAAGAGACGAAGGAAAGAAGAGAAGAGGTCATTTTTAGCCTTGGGCTAGTGGAGAACTCGTGACCACAACCTTTTTCCCTTACCCAGTCTTTATATTCCTTTCACATCACATGCAATTGTTCTAATCTACTGCTATCCCAATGCAATTGCCACCCAAAAACCATTCCAAAGTCATATGCAAATACTTGGGGCTTGATCATCTACTCCTTGTTTAAGCATCGAAACACAGATGATGCTTTTAGCTTTATTAATGTTATTATCATTACTTTGCATCAAGAATCTTACCAAAGGCACACTGATTATTTTAGTCTTTCACAACTTCTGCCGTGCTGACACTCGATGTGTAAACCCTTGAACCACACCTTCTACATTAAAAGAATGAATCTAATCTAAGCAATTTAGGTGACTGATTCTTGAACAAATGTCGGGACCTTTAAAATCTTTTGGAAGATCCCCTTCACGAGCGTTGGTTGGTTGGGGGTAAGTTCTTCAAAGTCTTGTTGGTTCGGTGGTAGTTGTTTAAGATTTAATTATCACACAACCAAAACTAGTGACAAAAGAGTAAGTAATCCAAGTGACAGAAGAAGATTTTCCGAGTTCTTGCATGTGTTTGAACGTTTTTAACTGGAAATTTTGGAAGAAACAAGGTCCTACATTTTGTTTTGAGGGAGGTCAATACACACCGAATGTTCGACATTTCTTCTTTAGTAGGGTCTAAACCTGTAATGTCATATAGAAGCAGAGAGGATTCTGTTGTAGTGTAATTCAAGATGGATCTATCCAACATAAGCTTAGGTTTTAGATGTCACCATTTGAAGAGAAGGAAGCACAATGTGAATGTCACTTGTGTTTGGCCTACACTGACTTTGACCCGTACCATGTGACTCTGCTAGTTCAAGGGTCTTTTGCTTAACATTATCTATTAGTTTTCTTTCTTGATAAAGTCCATCTTTCCAGCTCGGTACGAAAATCCTCCCTCAAGGATGGGACCATTAAGTATCCTATGTGAACTTGATACCCCATTCCTAGAAGTATATACTTGCTATGAGCTATCACTCGTAAAAAGGATGTATTTACAGATCTAACGACAAACTTCGGGGAAATTAGAAGAAGCTTTATGTTACTAAAGCCGAGGTGATTATGGCAGTGCACATGGATTGAGATTCTGATGCTGTAGTTAATTGGGTTGGGAATTTGAGCAGAAAATTTTAAACGTGATGGATCATGAACTAATCATGACAGTCAATATTTTGGAATGCCAACTTAAGAACACGATTTCCTTGTCTTGGCAAATGAATCAGGGACGGTGGAAGTTTTCCCCTTCCAATGCCGTCACCTTTATATCTTGTATTGGTTCCGTAAAAATCTAGTTTTAGGTTTTGACTTTACTACTTCTCTGGTAAACAGTTCAATATCCATAATACTGGTGCTTAAGGTCTCATTCATCAACCCTAAATCAGATGTAACCTATGAAGGGACACTCACTTGCTCCATTAGATTAAATAAGTTACAGTACTGTTTCATAAACAGAAGTTCTTCTTTGTTCAGTAGTTGTTAGAAATAATCTGTAAATGTGTATGTGTATGTTACTGTCATTGGGTCTAATCAATATTATCTTCCCATACTTAACTCTCTTGACCCGACAGGTACATGTAACCTAATAATCATATGCTCTTCAACTTAATTTTAAGCCGCTAAACTAAGTGGTCCATTCCCAGAGAGTTAGGCTTTTGTACGATGCTTATGAAGCTTTTATTTTATTTTTTTCAAGTGGCAAGAACCAACCAGGAATCATGAGTCATGGACCCTAGTTTTGGTTCTAATCAAAGTACAAATCACCCATCATAGCTCGCCTTCAAAGTCACATGAAACATCAACTCGGAAGATAGATTGATGGAAAGAAAAGAAGAGAAACATTGTACGTTCAAATTTAGTGGTAGTGTATGAAGTGACGACCGGAAACTAAAGAGTAAAGAAAGAAAAGGTGACGTGCTGTTTCTGCAGGTTTTATAATGGCTATTCTGAAAGTAAACCTGGAAGATGTCAGGCTTTTCTTGCGTTGCATCATAAAAACCAACAAAGTGGAAGTGCCAGGCTTAGTCACAGCTCCACGGTTGAGTTCAGCCTTTCTCGTCCCTTTAAACTTAACAGTCTAGGAGATGCTCTGCCATCGCAAATTGGAAGTTTCTGTGATTCTGTCCTCGGAATATTTTTAGTGCGGGCTGTGTGGAGTTACTGGATCGTTTGGACATTGGGTTCTTAGTAGTGGACTTGATTCTTGAATCAAATTTAAACAATCATATACCCTCTACGGCGTATCTTTTTGTATAAGTGGATCCTCCTGAAAGAAGTGACGAGCAGCATTACTGTTTAAAGTTTAAACTTCACTTACAAATTGCTTATTTTTTATTGGAACAGTAAAACAAGGCTGGAAAAGTTATTCGAATAGTATTAATTAAAGTGGTACCGTTAGCTACATTAAAGCACCTCACACTTAGCTAGAAACAGGTTTTAAATTGAAGGCTAGTTGGATTACATGCATGATAATAACATGCGAAAAACTTAACGTAACTTAACAAGTTTGATCAAGCATAATGTGAGTAAAGATTTAATATATACTCAAATGAATAGACCATAACTAATGAGCTTAACATAGAAAGCATTGGCTTAGAGCAATGTGTTATCAAAATAGTTTTGAGCTTGGATAACTAATCATTAAAGGATAAAGAGGAAGATCTTTGATAATGTGGCGGATAAAATTACAGCGGATAAACATTAATTTTAAAAAATAAAGATTGAAAAGATGAAGATAGTAGAGATTTTTGTGGATATAAAGATATGAATGTATAGATTACTCACTTCATTTCTACATTGCTCGTGATATATATAATAATTCGGGCATCTATTTCAAATGTGTATCATATTTTTGCATAGCAAGGTTATGAAAATCCATACAAAAAAAGTATTATATGTGCCAACTGCCATTTGGCTAGCAAGGGGGGTTTTGAATGTAGGGCTATTATTATTTTACGTCTCGAGGGGTTTGAATAATATCTTATTAGTTTTAATGTAGATAAATCTTATCAGATAGAGTTCTATTTAGATAGAGATGTCACCTTATTAAATAATGTGATGTAATCTGATTATGATAAGATGTGATCAAGCTAGTTGAGTTCAGTTAAGATTCTGATTTATTATCAGAAGTGCCTATAAATAATTTATTTGAGCCTTGTTGCTTACATTATATTGAGAAATCATTCTTTTATATACTTTGAAAGAGGTAATAAAAGTTAACACCTGCTATATGCCCTTATTGTTGTCTTTTTTAATTTAGTGATTTCTCAATAATCTTTAAAAGTGTGTATTTAGAAAACCTTTGTAACAAGTACTGTTGCCACTTCAGATATCAGAGTTCAGGCCAAAACAGTAAGAACACAAAGTAGCCGAGACTTTGATGCCTATCTTCAGACCCCGAAAATATTTAATTTGTGATGGATGAGTAATCGAAAGTCTCACCTAATTTGTCCTAAGCATATTCATATGCCCACGTTATCACATTAAAGAATTTGACACATGGACGTCAACTTCTAAGTTTTATGATACCAACTCTCTCGTATTTGACAAATGAACAAAATCCAATGAAAAGAAAATAGAAAGTATCAGCCTTTTTTTTTTTTGTGTTATATGTAGAAGTTGCATTTCTTTTGATTAAAAAAGCATAGAAATTAAATAAAAAATATGTTTTATGATGAGGTGAATGTATAAAGGTAGACATAAAAATCACATTTTGAAAATTTTAAGTTTAATTTTAATATTTTATTAAGTTCAAATAATTCATTTATATTATAAAAGTTATTGTGATTGACCCTCAAATAATAAATTTATGAATTTTATTCTATTTAAAGGTATAACAAATATTTTCATCTAAAGGGGTAAGTCCTAAAGTAACAAGTAAAATTGTTCATTTATGAACATAAAATTACATATTCAAATAACAGAAGTAGTCTCTTTATATAAAAAAATATGTACATTATAATCTCTCCGTAATTTTTTAAAGAGTCTTATGTAGGGGTGAGCATTCGGATAATTCGGGCTGAATTTTTATTGTTCGGACCTGGCCAGAATTACCCAATTTTTTTTTTCCTTTACTCGGCCTGAATAATGCTCACTCCTAGTCTTATGCATTACATATGTTAAATTTTTTAAAAATATTTTCGTATTGGAGCAACTAAGTTGTGGGCTTAGAGGCTCAAGCATGGGCCTCATTTAGTAGTCCCTGGATTTCAATTGTGCTTCAAAGTTCAAATAACTAGTTTTCTTCTTTAATGAATTGGAAATCCAAAAGGTTAATTTAAATCTTGATGATGCCGACTAACACTGTACTCAATATGCAAGCTAATTCAACTTTTGAAATTAAGGAAAAACTGATATTTTGATGTCTCCTCTTCGAAACAAGTCTGTCTGTTAACCATATTTTGGATGGGTAATTTTCTCTGCAAGGAATAATCAGATACATGTTATTAACTTACTCTATGTTGAGTTATTTTATTGACAAGAAGATATAATTGAGACTCTAAAAATCAACATTCGGTGTATATGATATATTTAGTCTCATGTTAAGATTGCATTTCTTTTTACATGGCTTTCTCTCATTTTGCCTTATGGTTTTCGTCTATAACTTCTTTATAATTTTGAGGCTCCCCCGTCAGTGAAAATCATCTCCTTATGTATAAATTATCTTAACAATTTTGGATCTAGGCTTCTTTGACTTCTTTATGCCTTCAATGGTTTAGTCCTCCAAAACTTGGCGTGAGAAAGCATACATCAAACTATTTCTTCAATAGTATGATTTATTCTCTCGGCAATTCCATTCAATTATGGTATCTTGAATGGTCTCTTCTCAAGTCTGATACCATATGATCTGTAATATTCTTCAAAGGGACCGTATTACTCTCCACTATTATCTGGTTGTATATACAAGTTTACAAGTTATATACAAGTTTACAAAATGAAGCTCTGTGTTATGCAAGGATCAAGACTTTTACCTCTGACATTCACTATAGAGATGATGCTTTTAAGCAAGGATTTATAGCCATTTGTCACATATATGTCCAAGTTTTATAATTCATAACTTAAAGTCTTTATAATCAATCACATTATGTCCAAGTTTTATATTTTCCATAACTTAAAGTCTTTATAATCAATAACAACATTTACATTCTTTTTGTATAATTTTTTTTTGCATCACTTATAAGGATCCTTCTTTTCTTCTGCCAGCCATAATCAAATTATTTTTCGTGAGCTTCCATTTGCCATTGCTACGATGACTCTCAAAAACCATCGTCGTCAAGTTTTTCTACTGATATAATATTGAGACAACTGTCTAGACACACGCCTCATATACTTTAGTATAAACTCAAAACCCCACGCTTCTTGTTGAGATGACAACTTCCATGGCAACGATCGGACATTTTTCTTTATTCTACATCTTGATAATACCAAAATCTCCACGTCTATAAGATGAGAAGAAACTTTTATATGGGTTGACATGAATGGAAGCACTATATTCAATAATCCATGAATCATTGTTATAAGTCGATTAAGTCAATTTTCAATATAAATAAAGAGAACATCTTTCGTTGTAGCCACAACTATGGTTTTTTTTTTCCTTCTTCTTTCCTACGTTCAATATTATCTAACATAACTTTTCTGACCTTTTTGTCTATCTTAAAGATTCAAACTTTAGATTTTTTAAGGCATGGCTTATCGTGATAGTAGAAAGCATGGCACGGGATTTTAATCTCCCTCTTGATTGATTTTGTGCGTTGTTTCTTAATTTCTTGTTTCTCACTTCTTCTCGATCTTTAATGACATTTGCCTATGGATGCTCTGTGGAACTGTGTTCTTTCTTTCTTTCTTTTTTTTTTCTCTAGCATCTTCATCTAGAAGACTAGGTCACTTAAAACATCAATTGTAAGCATTCCATCGGTAATGAATTAAGAAGTAGTGCAATTCATCGGCAGTGTCATTTCTACCTTTTAAACTTATTGACAAGTTGTTGCAGACATGGAACTGGACCCAGGAGAAACAACCAGTTCAAGAACGTCAGCAGACCCAGCTGAACTTAAGAAACAATTTCCACAAACTGGCAGAAGGCACAACACACGCAAAAAGACAAAGACAGTCAGATATCAAGATTATGAGCTATAATACCGTTGCAATAGAATGATTGTAGAAAAAAGAATATTCACAGTACTGTACAAAGATTAGCAGTACGTATGGCTGTATCAAATGCATGAATTTCCTTCCAATATAAATAAAACAGTGAAAATCTGAAAGGGAGTAAGACAATTTATCCCTCCCCTTTCCCATCACTCTCTCTCTCCCTACTCACTTCTGTGCAACACAAGTCCCTTGACACTATTCAAGCGCTTAATCATATTTTGGTCAGCTTTGTATTCTAATTTCACCAATCATCTAAGAAGATGTGCTTTATTGTATAACTTCATAATTTATATGCATTTGTGTAATTCAACACATATTTAAACAAACTTTGATGTATGTATTTGCAGATCATATCCATGACTTTTTGATTCAATAATGTCCGTTCATTATCATTTTTTCCTGTCTTTTCGCAATTAGTAATTGGCTCAAGTAAATATTTACAATACAAATATTCCACCATTATTAGCTTCTAATATGAATAATTTTATATTGTTAACTTGAACATGTCACTGTCATGAGGGACTGAATCCTCCATCTTGAATTATGTGTAAAGATATTTTGGGCATTATTTGTGATTGAACATATTTAATTATTTGAGGAATATCATTATGATGAATATTCTATCTTATGTGGGACTCTTTGAAGATGAGGTTTATTTTGAATAAAAATCCTAGTTATGATAAGATTTAATTGAAATCAAAGATTTTGGTAATTTTTGGACTCTTCTTGATATCCTATTTTGGGAGATACTGATTATCTAAGGTAACTTGATTTTTAGAGATATCATTGACTATTTTGCAGCTGCAGTTTTGTTGTGTTTTATATGTTTTATGATCTAATTGTGTATAGATAGACATCTATCTGTTGCAAACTTTTCTAAGAATCATGTCATCTAGGCTTAACCATTTTGGTGTTACGTTTTCTTCGGATGGTCTTGATACGGTTTGTCTTGGAGTGGACACTTTGAATTTTGAAACGTAAGAGGTTGTTAGATTAATATTCAAGGTGACATTACTTGCATTAAGTGGGGCTGGTCATATTTGCTCATCTACAACAAATCCTCTGCCAATGGAGTCATTATTTGAATGAATAAGTGTTAAGAAAAGACCTTCACTTAGTTTTGCCTGTATGGGTGATCGGTTGAAGTACTTATCACCTAAATAGTGGCTACAGTAGATGGAATAACAATTGTACATAGAGCTCAAGTTGTGATATCTAATATGAATGGAAATGTTTATTTTGTTGGTGATATGTGCTTAATTGTTAATATTTTTAATTATTTTCACTTAGCAATTATTGACATAAAAATGCTTAAGATACTCACTTTAATTCATATTTAATTGTAGGTACAATTTGAGATCAAAGAAATTAAAGTGAGTCAAAAGTATCTCATCTGAGATATTTTCCGAAGATTTATTGTTGCT
>JANSVB020000418.1:279137-290351 GCA_025504935.2 Erythroxylum haughtii
ATAAAGAAAATAGAATCCCTCCAGAAAAACACATGATCTGTTCTTTCTACCCACCCAAAAACAAGAGTTACAGAAACAATTAAGGTTACACGGCAAAAGACTGTGGGTGATAAGAAGATTTGTGGAAAGAAGATTTTGTGGAAAGAAGACCAATTAGCGATTTTGCCCTTCAACAAGTATGTCTTATTTCGATTCTTGTGATTAGTTTGCTTGTATGTATATTTTTGATCCTGAGTTACTTCCGTTGTGAATACTATTGATTCCATTAATTTAAGCCTCCATATGTCATTACTTGTAAAGCTACACATGTCACCAATTGTAAGGTTATATATGTCATCATTTGTAAAGCTACATATGTCACCATTCTAAAGCTCCACATGTCACAAGTCTAAAGTGTCACTTGTCACAAACTTAAAAGGCCACTTGTCGCAATTATACTCAGGCCACTTGTCATCCATTTAATTGAGTCATTTGTCACTTATTCCCAATGCCATATGCCACTATTTCTTAGGCCTAATCAACCTAAATTCTCATGTATCAATTTGTCTTGCTCTTTAACATTTTTCTTAGACTAGATACATATATCACCTCATCAATTACTCAATTGTAACAATAAATTCCTAATTCACTAATTATAATCCATCAATTCATGTTATTAGTAAATAAAAATGCAAAACATTGAGAATGCATATTCATATCACATTCATTTTCGTTCCATACCCCGGAATATGTCAATTGAGTACATATACTATCTTGCAATATTTTCTAAATCATAATTCATATGTGTATACGAATATTATGCATGTGAATGAAATGTACCTTGTAAATTTTTAAATGAAATAACTCATATGACTCAATCTAACAGTTTAATCTCTTAACAATTTTAGAAGGCGGGATATTAATTATGTGTTATGATATTTTGGACATTATTTGTAGTTGAACATATTTAATTATTTGAGGAATATTATTATGATAAATATTCTATCTTATGAGGGACTCTTTGAAGATGAGGTCTATTTGAGATAAAAATTCTAGTCATAATAGGATTTAATTGAAATCAAATCACCATATCTTAACTAAGATAAGATATAAAGTTTTGGTGATTTTTGGATTCTTCTTGATAGCCTATTTTAGGGATAATGGCTATATAAGGTAGCTTGAATTTTGAAGATATAATTGACTATTTTATAGTTACAGTTTTGATGTGTTTTATATGTTTTATGAGATGATTGTGTGAAGATAGACATCTATCTGTCGTAAACTTTTATGAGAATCACGTCACGTCGACTAAACCATTTTGGTGTTGCGCTTTCTTTGGATGGTCCTAATACAATTTGTCTTGGAGTGGATACTTTGAATTCTGAAACGTAAGAGGTTGTTAGATTCATATCCAAAGTGGCATTACTTGAATTAGGTGGGGTTGGCCATATCTACTCATCTACAAAGAATCCTCCACCAATGGAGTCATTATCTGAATGAATAACTGGTAAGAAAAGAACTTCACTTAGTTTTGTATGCATAGATGATCGATTGAAGTACTTTACACCTAGTAGTGGTTACAATAGATGGAATAGCAACGACAAATAGAGCTCAAGTTGTGATATCCAATATGAATAAAAACGTTTATTTTCTTGGTGAATTTTCAAATTGGGTTGTTGCGTTTTTTGTCCATTGTGAGAGATTTTTTTGGGATGTCGATGATAGTGATTTTCATACGAAAAACTTCCAGTAATATTGGTGTTTTTGCAGCTCTTCGTGTATGATGTTTTTGGTGGAAAGACATTTATTTTGTTGGTGACTTTTTAGTTGTTGTGAGTGGGATGTTCTAGTGACAATATTGAAGCTTCATAGCAGATTCTTTTGATGGAAAATTTCTTATTCTTTCGTTGACGAAGCTACATTATTAGGGAAGTTGTTTTCTTTCTCAAGTGTCTTTATTTATATTCGTTGTTATTTCAATAACTTGAGTTATTTTATTTTCATTGTTTATAATCAAATACTGTTGAGATTAGTATGAGACGGTTTTATTATTGTGTGTAATTTACTTTCACGGATAATGAGAACCAAAGAAAATGTCAAACGTTGAGTGAGTTGGCTCTATAATGTCTTGAGTAAAATTATTGTTGTATCAAAGTTGAAAGTAATTAAGCTAAGTGAGGGCCCCGCAAAAATAGATAGAATGTACTGAACTACATTACAAATTTTGAATTTTTTTGTTTTTATTTTTGCTAGAAACATCTACGACCGAATCGAAAATTTTGCAAAATTACTACATCCTTTCGAATTTACAGTTACCTAGTTCAACTGATGCTTTAAAACTCGCTTACAGCAAACATTTTATGTTAGGGCCTCAAGAATCATTCTGTATATAAACATCTCTCTATTGTATTTCACATACTAACATCTAACTCTCCGTAAATATACTTCTTCTTGTTTTGTTTTTTGTTTTTTTAACTTTCGTACTATAAGCAAAGTCCTGACTCATCCAATTATGGATTCTGGAGAAGTTGCAGAAACTAAAAGAAGACAGGTAAGCTGCCAACAAAGGTGTCAGGAACTACTTAATAGGAAAGGTAAAATGGGTAGACCCCAGAATTCACGTACTACCCACATTGTCAAATCAGCGAATGGAACCCATGATCTGCTACACCTAGCCTGGAGATGTGATGCAACAATAATACGGCATGACACATTACACACTCTCAGACATAGAGTCAAAGTCGCTGAGCATCTCGGTCTTCGGAATTTGCAGGAGTTAAAGGCAGCTACTGGCACCGGCGGGCACTGGCACTGTAACGTATAACCCAAGAACGGACAATGTTTTGACGTGCCTGATTATTATTGTATAAATTGTATTAGACTTGATTTGAAGACTGAACTATTTGTACTACATAGTTGATGGATTATTATTCTTTTATAATTTATTTAATATGCATCAAATTGATAATAGTTATATGGTTATTAAAAAATTAGGTATACTTTTGATAGAACTGCATGATTATTGTAAAGATTGTGAGTTGGATGACTTCAAATCTTCTGTTTCGTTTTTCTTGTATCCTTATGTTCCAAACAATATCTAACTATATAATAATTAGGATGAAGAAAATTGTGGATTGAGGAGTTATTGTTAAAAAAAGAGGGTACAAAAAAAACGAAACTGAAGATTTGAAGCCTTGTTGGATAGACTTTCAAATTCTCTGTTTCTTCTATCGTGTGTCAACCCTGCTTTACACCAACTTATTCATATATTTTTCTGAGTCTTACATATTTGTATGAATAGGATGGGATAAAACAGAGTAGATGATACAGAGAATTTGATCTCGTTGGATAGAGGGGGAGCGTCTTCTTGTTTGTTTCTTCCTCTTTGAAATCCAACGCATATCGAATGCAACAATGGCGTATGTGGTCTAGCTTTTTCACACGTGAAGACGCTCCTGCTCTGCAAATTCTATAATTTGCAAGTCATCATCAATTCTTTCTTAGGCTTATATGTTAAAACCCTTAGATTAGACCCCACCGGTTGAGCCTACAACTTTCAGTCCCTCCAAATCTCTGATCAAAGTTGTAGGGTCCTGTTTTGCTGTCCATGTTTAGAAAATCAGACCGGTGCGTACGGTTTGACCTCGTTGGAAATTATTTTGTGGTAGAATAAAAAACCGGTCAATCGGCTCAACCAAAGAGGAAGCAGCCAAGAAAAAGATTTACTCAACCCAAAAGGTAGAAACTAATATTTTAAAAATTAGACTAAAAGTTAAATTAGATAAGAAACTTAAAATTTAAAAGGTTTAATCGGTATTAGAACATTGGCTAAAGATTGAATAAAATTAAAATAAGAGGTTTAAAAGGTTTAATCGGTGTTAAAATATCATAAAATTGATTAAAGATTAAATAAAATTAAAAATTTTGAAAAATGATTAAAAAAGATTATCCTTATCCATAAAAAATTAAAATTTAACTAAAAAAAGAGTGTTAAATAAAAATTAATCGGTTTATAACAACTTATTAGTTTATAAACAATTAATTAATGAACCAATTAATTTCAAACAACAAAAATTATTAAATTAAATCGATTCAAAAAATTAAAAATCGAACTACAAAATTAGCTAATTTAAAATTTTTACTATTGAACTGACTGAACTAGTCCCATTTTTAAACATCAGTGGAAACGATATTAAGACTCGGAATTTATGGCCTTATGGAGAATACACTTAAACATTAACCATTTGAATTGTCATCCATGCCAATATTGAAAAAATATATGGATTTATTTTGGGGTCTTTTGTTTCCATTTATTACATATCCATTAAAACTTTATACGTTTAAAGAAAACCATAATATAAATAGTGTGATTATAAGGTTTAACTTCAGTTTATCACATTAAAAAAAACATATATTGAATTATTGCTCCTTTAGATTTAAAGACCATGTTTAATGATCAACTAATTGTATTAACTGTTAGCTGATTATATCTACAGTTAGCTAACAACTGATTATATTAGTTGATTTGATTCGCGGATAATATTAGCTATTTATCAAAATTGTTTGATAAAATTAGCTGTTCAATATTTAACTGTTAAGTGTAAAATGACACATGAGAGCATGATGTAGTAAAAAAATTATTATAAGGCTATGATTAGATATTTAATTTTACAAATAATTAAGTTTTAAACTTTAATAAAAAATATAAAACATTCTTAAAAATTTTGTTACCATAACATATTTTTTATTTTATAACCAAAAAACTTATTTAATTAGTAAAAAAAACTCCCAAGTTTTGTAATTGGAAAACTTAATTCATCGTTAAAAAATTTATCACCGTAAAATACATGCATGATTTTTATTTAAGCATGATTTTTAGTTTGAATTATCCACTATATCACTATAGCATAATTAGCTTAATTCAAAAATTACGAAAGAATGGTATAATTGGTTTTTTACGTATTAATTTTTTTGTTGATCATAAAAAAACTCTCTTATGAAGCTTTTAGAAATTAGCTTATTGGAATAAACTAATCAATAAGTCATTCACCAAATACATCAAAACTTTTTAAGATAGTCAAAAAGTTAACTTTTAGTCAATAAATTAAAAAGTAGCTTATCAACTGTTTGCCAGACACTTTCAAAAATTTTATATATTTGTTTTATTTTAATATTGTATTATTTTTTTAAAAATGCACATATAATAACAATATATGATGATTAATAAATATACGTGCTTAAACATTATTTGCATAAGATTTAAAAATGTTGAATCCTATTTAATCACTTTAAATCTAATCCAACCAATTAGAAATTCATATAATCTTTATGAAAATTTAAAATCTAGACTTGGAGATAATCGAAATCTCAGCAAAATCACTACTACTTATCTAATGTCGATTTCTTAACTTGTAGAACACGACGGTTTGTTGGGAAAATAATTACATGATTTCTAATCACAATGCTGTTATTTCATAATATATTTCTTTATATTCTATCTAATTTTGATCATGCAACTCAACTTACGTAATAAGTCACTGTGCTTTTCTTAATTTAAGCCTTTGATAACAAACTCGAGTTGATGACTTATAGCACATATTTGTCCTATGAGAAAGACCAATCCTTTCGCTAAATAACAATTCATCATCTCTAATATTTGAACTATTTAAACACTAGTACTTCGAAGGAGCACACAAGAAATGACAGAATCTCCCTAACATTTGGAACTCGGACCCGGTTTGAGGCCATGTATAAGGCCAGACCGTATGTTACTACTACGTGGTACCTTCGGTTACAATTACGTATGTACATAAGCTGGAAGTAAGCGCTTAACAGCGCCACTTTTATATCTCTTCCGCTAAATTTGGCGGCACCAAAACCGCTACACTCCACTTCCTCACTCACCTTTAAACTGCTCTTCATCCTTCTATCTTAACATCCTCTTTCTCTAGATTTTATCAATCTGGGCACCGTGGATTTGGCAGTTTAATGATCATTACAAAAACCCATGTTCCATTTTTAGCTCTTGAGGTTATCCTAGCAAAAATGGGATACTTTGACAATATCGGGTGTGTGTCTGGTCTGTTGTGCGAGGAAAATGAAGCTTCTTGGTTCAGTGACAAAGGAAATGGCGATACTTGTACCTTTGACGGCCACGATGATTGCATTGTTTTAGGTAGTGAGGACATAGAGTACGTAGAGAAACTAATTCAGAAAGAGACCGCGTTTGGATTTGAATGTTGTGTTCCCTCTGATCGTTGGTCAAGAACCAGCAGTGGATGGTTGAAATCTGCTCGCTTGAATTCCATTGAGTGGATTTTCCATGTTCGTGAAGAGTTTCTGCCTTTTGAACTTTCCCACGTTTCATGTTTGCTGTGATTTGATTTTCTCTTGCTTGCTTTCAAGATTGAGTTCTAAATCCTTGGTTCCGTTTTGCTTACAGACTAGGGCAGTTTTTGGATTGCAATTGCTTACAGCTTATCTTTCTGTGACTTACTTGGACCGGTTTCTTTCGAAGAGATCGATTGATGTAAATAACAAATCCTGTCTTGTCCTAATGGTTTTCATTTTTCGCTATGGCAATGGTAATGAGTTGATGTAGGTTTCAGGAGGGGAATTTGTGGGCTGTTCGATTGTTGTCCGTGGCGTGTTTGTCAATAGCAGCGAAGATGGCGGAGTGTACAGTTCCAACCTTATCAGAGTTCACAGTTAAAGATTATTGCTTTGAGAATGAGGTGATTCAGAGAATGGAGTTATTGGTATTAACTACTTTGGAGTGGAAAATGGCTTCAACCACTCCTTTCCTCTATCTACCTTACTTCTTTAACAAAATCTGTGGTGAATGTACAACTAAAGAACTCGTCTCTCGAGCTGCAGAGCTCATCGTGGCAATGGTGAAAGGTGAATCTTTCAAATCGAACACTCCTAATCCAATTTGATCTCTGTATCTATGGCGTGTTTGTTTGCTAAGCTGGACTTGGACCTCCTTTTCTTCTCAGATATCAATTCATTGGATCATCGACCGTCTGTTGTCGCAGCTGCAGCAGTATTAGCTGCATCTAATAGCCAGTTCACAAGAAAAGACGTGGAGCTGAAGATGAGCCTGATTTCAGTCTGGGATTCGCAAGAAAATGTAAATTTGTTCTGATTAAGGCCCAAATTTTTAATTTCATATGCCAGTATTAAACATACGATCTTTTTTCAACTAACACAGTATTTATTGTCATCTCTTTTTCCGACAACAGGAACACATATTCTACTGTTTTCTTGCAATGCAGTGTCTGCAAATGGAAAAGCTGAAGACTCCCAAACTTGTGATTTCTTCCACCTCATCATCAATTCTTTCAAGCTCAGTGGACGTTAAAGAGAACTCTGCGCTCACCTTTGGAGCTGGCATCAAAAGAAGATTGACATTTGACGACTGGGACCTAAATTCTCCTGCAAGCAAAATTTGTCGGTGATGGGGAGTTTAATGGATACCCTTTTAAGGAGTAATTGGGTTCATTATTGGGTTGCAACTTACAAGAAGAGCATTTCCCAGAGAGCAGCTTGTCATTATTCTCAAACGGTTGGTTTTATAGGCAAGTGAGTGTTATGTACCACTTGATGGTGTGGCTTGGAGTAGAGGATGGAGTTCAATTTTCCGTTGATTATTTGACAGCTCAAAAAAATGATATAGGAAAGGGAAGATGTGTGTATAAAGTATTCATTTTTATCATACTTTAAGATGTAAGAAGCTGATTCAAGTACGAAAGCCAAATTTGATGTATGTTGAGAAGAGAATTATGAATATCAGTTAAATCTTTCCCTACCTTTTGATGGGGACTTGGGATGCTTCCTATGTCTTTCAAAAGGCTGAAAGCCATGAGGAATGAAGAATTGTTTTTGTTTGATTTGACATACTCGTGCTGTTTTTGGGCCATTAAAAAAGTGAATAAAGTTGAAATGTGATTAGATTTGTTTGGAATGTTGATAGTGAGTGGGAAGCTTCCTTTTCCTGTTCGCGAGTACAGTGTTTGCTGCTATCTTGCTTCTTTGGAAAGTACATTAAAGTTTACTTGGATTATTTGATGAGTTAGCGACCCAGAGTCATGCGACAAATTCAATTCAAGTGATACTTATAAATTTTAACGTGTTATCAATATTAGCAAACAATTCTTTTTAAAGTTGGGGGAGTTTGTAATGTCATTAAGCTGCTAAGAAAAGCACTTCATCAGAGACCATGCTTTCTCAAAGTTGGCACTGAAGGTCCCATATGGCCATTGTTTTCATCAATTCATGTGAATGCTGATATTTGCTCCCTTGAACGGTGGTTGTAGGATCCAATCCATCATCATGAATTTACAGACGTTTGTTTTGGGGTGAACAGGGAAAGATAGGGTATGAGTTTCGTGGCCAAATGCTGTCAGATGCTCCACATTTCCACATGACTCCGTAAGGGTCCTAGGATAATCCAGTCTGGCGTAGTGGAACAATTTTGTTTTGCTTCGCAGTTAACTCCAATGGTGCTTAACGAAGGATGACAGTACTTCTCTCCTCTGTACATATTGCTGTTGAAAATTCGAAAGGATATAATTTCACAAAAATTCTGATTCTGCCGCGGTTGTTTTGAACTGTATCTATGGTTGCTTGATGTAAAGCAACTGTATCAACAATTTATAAATTTTCTAGCGCAAACGAAAACAGAAAAATTAAATGCGAAACAAACAAATCAACACCCAAGATTTAGTAACGCAGTTTGACATATCTTATCTACATCTACGAGGCCCTTACTCAGCTTAATCAATTTCACCAAAAAACAACAATAGTTTTACTCAAGGCATTATAGAGCCGACTCACCCTATCCTTGATATTATTCCTCATCTTCACAACCTATGAAAGTAATTCACACCCAGTAACATGATCACGTCTTGCTAACCTCAACAAAGAATTTTCTTAATAATGTTCAATAATAAAGATGATAATAAAACAACTTAAGTGATTGAAATAATAAAAAATATAAACAAAAACACTTAAGAAATAAAACAACTTTCCTAGCAATATAGCTTCGTCAATGAAAGGATAGGAATTTGTCTATCGAAAGATCTGTTGTGAAGCTTCAATATCATCATTGGAGCGTCCCACGCATAACAGTCACAAAACGTCTCAAATTAACAAACGTTTCATCACTGAAACGTCATACACGAAGAGTTACAAAAAAATCAAGACTTTTTGAAGTTTTTCACCCAAAAACTACTATTGCCAACCACTCAAAAATTCTCTCATGATGGACAGAAAACATAATACCCCAATTTGAAAAAATCACCGAAAATTAGCTTGCAAATATCACTCAAACTCTCCCAGAAATTCAGCTGTCAAATTACACACTCAACCACCAAGACATCCCTCAATTATCGTTAAAAGATTGAAGAATACCCAACCGCAGACAGTCACACACTTGACATACAAATGCAGCTACAAAGATCATAAAAGCTTATGGAGTTTTCGTATATCACATATCACAAACACAATCACAAAATCAACACTCCACTAACAATGAACAACCCAACAAAATCATGCAAACATCATAGAAAAATCAGGTACTAAAATTCACATACTAGACACCAAAGAAGCTCTCAATGGTCATTCAAAAAACACAAGAGAGCACAACACAAAGTCACACACAATCAACACTTTTTTAGCCCCCAAAATTATGTTATTCTTGACAGAAAATTCAAAAACACATAAGGATAATATTTCCACAAAATCAGCTACAAAATATCATTCAAGATAGTATAAAAATCCTAGCTGCCAAGTCACCATATGTCTATCATTCCTCTACATAAAAACAACTCTACTTCAACCCACACATCACGTGAAACATAGCCAAAGACAACTACAAATATTCAAAACAAATCTCTAAAGATATTGTTACCTTAAATTGCCATTATCTCCAAAATAAGCTATACATTAAATCTTATCTTGATTAGAATTTTAAACCTAATCAATCTTATCTTGAAAGAATTCCACACAAGTCCAATTAAGTCCAATCTAAAATAATGCCCAAAATTACATAATAAGATATTATAACATATATCTTAACAATATCTCCTTTTTTGACATTATTTGTCATATATCGAAATTTCCCCTTATGAAGATAATTGGACACATAACATCAAATCAACATAACATATAGGAACTCTCCTTTAATTGAACATCGAGTTCCAAATAACATCGAGTTCCAAATAACATCAAGTTCGTTAAGTTCAAGAAATATTCAAAGAAATAATAATCCCCGATAAACAATTATTCAATCATCCAAATTTCTCTCATTGGGATAACAAGATGTCAAAAAACAAGACGAATAGTCACACATATATCTTGAAATCTCCACCTGAATGGAACAATTATCAAAACAATATGATCTCCCATTTTGGACAAAACAACGCGAAAATGAAGAATGCTTTTAATTCGATTAATTTTTATGAATAAAGAAGCATAAAAATCAGAAATAAGTGCAGTGGAAGAATCATAAGCATATTAAGATGACAATTTACCATCAGTCAAATTATTAGCTGATATATCATTACTCACATCAAAGTCATCTGTATACGACTAGTTAAATTCGTAAACCCCAAAAATGTGTTCAACGAATCATAATTAAACTTAATCAATCTCCTCCTCACATAAACCATATGAATGGAAATAGCCCAAATTCATACAAGCTACATATATAGAAAAATCAAGATAAACTTGAGAAACCCAAATTATAGAAAATCTAAACCTTATTACAGGTCTCCAATCAAGCATCAACATATTCTTGACATACTCCATAAATCAAAATCCAAAAGTAGAATTTTCAAATCATCAAGTAGAGTCTCATTCTCACATCAAATATACTATTTATCAAGGAAAAGCCAGACACACACCAATCTTAGAAAACCCATAAATTAAAAACTCGAAAAGTCTAGACGATAACTCCTTCAAACCTTTTTTTTGTTTTTTTAATAAACAACATTAATATACTTCAAAATGTAAAGCATGCACTCCTAATGCTCCTTGAAGAAATTCAAATCTAGGCTTGTTCCTCGTTATATTAACTTTGTGATCAGATGTTTGGTTTGTTTCTCCCTTAGAAGCAATTAATAGATCTTTTGTCTAATAAGTGTCTTTAACAGCTGCAACTAACTGTGAATATGGATAATTTTTTATTTTTCCTTCACTACGTCTTTGTGCTTGTAATTGACCCTTTCTAAC
>JANSVB020000418.1:302860-313234 GCA_025504935.2 Erythroxylum haughtii
ACGTTAATGACAAATTACAAATTAATTATAACATATTCAAATATTTAATAAGCTAAAAATACATTAAAAATCAGAAACTTCACGTTTAAATTATACTCAGAATTTAGAAGATAGAATCATGAATTTTTTTGCTGCTAATTTTTGAGTTGGAGTACCTTAAATACATATATTGGTGAAAATAAAAAAAAATAGAAGGTAAAAATATAACATAAATATTTCAAAACTATTTATAATTAACAAGTTAGTGTTAACTTGCTAAATATGGAAGTTGTTACGTCCACAATATTCTCCTTTCTCAATGCTAATATCGTTGTAAAATGGGACAATTTCCTTTGTTTTCAAGTCAAACTATTATGCTAATATGTTAAGAAGCCTTTATTGCGTAACTATCAACGTTGTTGCCTTATTGGAATTTGCTACATGAGTTACTCAGCAACATTCTCTAGAATCTCTACATTCAATGCTCACCTAAAGGCTAAACTTGGGAACTGTTAAGGGCCTCTTTTTATGGTGAGCCCTGGGCAGGTGCCCTGCCTGTCCCTACTCAGGGTTGGCTCTGGAACGTAATCACCTGTTCTTAAAATTGTTGTTTCCCCTATTCCTTTTACATCCAACTCATTTATTTTTTTTTTCTCTCTCTCAGTTAATAAATGAATTTGATGTAAAGGGAATAAAGGAACAACAATTTTAGGAATAGGTGAATACGTCCTCATATTTATTCACTATGTATTAATACGACTAAATAATAAGGAAACTAAAAAAATATTTTTATCAAATAACATAAAATAGACTAAAAAGCAAAATAACCAATCGTAAACATATCCTCTTCTCAGGCTCAACCCTGAGTAAGGATAATAAGAGCACTTACTCAAAACCTATTTTTAATCTGTCCCTATTTTATCTTATTTTGAGAAAGACACCTGTTTAAAGCCTATTTTTAATTTATCTCTATTTTATGTTATTTTATTTTAAAAAAAGAACCAACTCCTATAATATTTATAAAAAACAGAAAGAAGTAAAATAGATTTATTGACTTATTCAAAGCTTATAAAACTTTAAAAGCTGCCGGCCACTTCCACACAAACCTCTCCTCTTTTCCAATCCCTAAGCCTACGAAATCATCATAAAGTGAAAAGGCTAACCATGTCATTGTGAAGTCCACATATATCCTCTAATGGTTAAGCCTCTAGCATTGTAACCCTAATTCTCTCTGTCACGTCAATCGTCTCTTTGCTTACCCTTTCTACTTAATATTGAATCAATACGCTTAACGTGAGGCCTATCACTCGCTTGACCAGACTAACATCATGATAAGGTAATTTCCACCTCCAACTTTCTTTGCACAAAGTTTTATGGTTTGATCCTGATGGGCCAAGGCCAGCAGTTCGTTATGTTTATCAAAGGAGAGAGGATAGCGGTTTCCCGAGAGCTGGATCCATTATGGAAGACTAGAAGGAATCTGGGGAAAAAGCAAGATTTAATGTCAGAGCCAATGGTAGTCCTTCTGGGACTGTAATGCCAAAGATTGTGAAAGAAATAGTGAAGTACTTAAACATCTCTAATGCATCATAACCTGACCACCTCCATATCGTTTCCTCTTGCAGTTTATGGGTCAATAATCCCTTCATCAGTACTGAAAAGGTCACCAAGGCTAAGTACTTGCCTATCTTCCCTATAATCTCCACTAATCCGTTCAATTTCACCTGAAATGGCGTCTCATCATACCCCCCTTTGTCATCAGCTGCCACGAATTTACCCCAACTAGTTCTCATCCCAACAGTTGTAACTATCATCTTGCATGATCCATCAAGGACTTTAGAACCAGAAAGCAGAAAAGGATTTTCAGTATCCACCTTGATTGGCTCACTATCGTCAGTTACACTCGATTCATCAATCGAGACAGGAAATCCAGAAACAAAGACACCATCTGCAGGGACTTGGTCTCCAGTTGTAAGATGGACGACATCACCAGGCAGTAATTCATATGACAGCAATTTTTGCCTAAATCCATCTCTAGTAACCCAAACCAGGGTTTTCTTTTTCTCAATCTCCCAGTTCCTAAATTTTAAAGACTGCCAATAATCATTTGTTGCAGTAACAAAGACAACCAAAGAGATGCTAGCAACAATTACCAAAGCATCATGTGCTCGGTTATCCCATCCTTCTGTTGCTATTCCAACGACCAGCGAGATAAAAGCACAAATTGCATCAATGATCAAAGTCAAGTCCTGGAGGGCTTCCCAAGCAAATCTCCAGAAACTTGAAGTTTCCCCATCCGGAATTTTGTTGCTTCCATAAATTGTTTCTCTGTTTTCTAGACCATTTGTGACTGTGAGCCCATCTTCAGTGGATGAACGCAACTTTTTCGCTATCCCTTCTACTCCGCCATGAATTTTAAGCTTTTTCACGTTTCGGGATCCAACAATTGATTCTAATTCTGAAGCACAAATCTCAAAACCAGCAGTTGCTACTTCCTCTGGAACAATGTATTCGTGCTCGGCTGTTTGCTCGGCTGTTTACCAAACATGGTCAGAAAAAGAAATTTTCTCAAAAAAAGTTACATTTTTTATGCAAATGACGAGTTTTATTACCGATCCCCTGGATAAACTGGAGTGCAGCCTTGGAAACTAGTACGGCGATCCTCAACTTTTCCTGAAGTACAAAGCACACAAGAAGTTTTATTACTGAAACCCGTGGCAGCAACTTTAGTAAGAAGTATGAACCGAAAGTTTGCAGTAACAGGATAGAACTTGTATCTTTTAAGGATTTCCCAGTTAAGAAATGTGTCAAATAGAAGAAATAAAACCAAGTGAAGACCAAACTATTTGACATCAGAGTAAGGAAAGCTGACAACACACAGGTAGAGACAAAGATCAAAACCTGCTGCATACGGCGAACTACTGCAGCCTCCTGACGTTTTGAGATGTTTGCAGTGAAACGGAACCTACGCTTTGGGTTCTTCGCCAACCCGCACAGCTTCCTCCATTTCTGCAAAGCCTCTTCTGATGAGTGCTTGGGCTTCACCTCGAAGTTCTCGTTCAGGTACGACTCCATGTCCTCTTCTCAGTTGGCACTCTCCCTACAGAGACACACAACGGAGAAGAGGGCTCCTCAAACCCGCGTTACTAGCTATCTTGGAGCTTGGAAAGAGAAGAACAAAATCTAGTAGAAACCAATAGCAAACAAGGAAATAATGAGGAAGCTAATTCCTTGACCGTGAGGTTTCAAGGAAGCTGCAAGCAGGAACAGTGAAATTATTCAAAAAGAAAAAAATTAAACTTTCTTTGGGCAAAAAGCAGGGCAATGGAACCATTACATCACACTTCATGACATCAGACATTGCTCAGTTTTAAATAGAAAACACAAAAGGTAAAGACAAGAAAACTTGCTTTTCTAATGGCTACCACCGGTGCTATATGGTGGTGGTGATATTCAGTGTTGTTACGCCTATGTACCTGATTATTATATTTTTTATCTCTGTTTTGGAAAAGAGATGGATATAAATGTTGCAGGAATGTTCAGTACGAATTTGCAATCGAACTGGTCCGAAAAGGACCCATAAAAGGTCCAATTTTTCAGCCGAAAAGATCAGCAGGAACAACTACAAGGCTTCTATGTTATCCAAAAATGCTTGAAAGGTCCAACATTTTCGAGAAGGACATAAATGTTTTCACTGGACTGCATGATTTCTAGACCATGTGAACATTTTCTCGGGGAACCTCACTCCGCCAAGTTTGTCCATAAATGTTTCGTGGTAACATCTGAGAAAAATCTAGGTACCAAGCATAAAGGCGCGTAAGGGGAGAAACGACTATCTACCCATATATTTTCTCTTTTCGGAGAAGCTGAGGTCTGGCCCAGCAAAATTTTCATGCGTCCATCTGTCAACCTTTCCTACCATTTTACCAGCATTTGATGTCTGCGATTCTTTTCCCTCCGTTTTCCTTTTCCTGTTGCTATTTAATGTTAATCCTCACTGTGGAAAATGAAAATTTCCAGGGAAAAGAATATGCTTATCCTGGAAGTTTAGGTGTTTTAGCCACCTTTATGGGTTTTATGTAAGAAATGTGGATACTTGCTTCCACCATACTGATTTTCTGTATCTTACTGGATGAGTTACTCTTATGTTTCTGGAAAGAGTTTCAAAACTTTAACTTCAATTCCACATAAATTTCTGAACCTGAAGTGCGTTTCTAGGCTTTCCCGAGTTCAGTGCCTGAATTATCCAGACGTCTGATCTTGTAAGCACGATAAAGTCCAGTGTTTGAATGTTTCCCTAAAAAAAGCTAAATCTTGATGTAACAGGACGTTTTACATTGTCATATTGGTGGAAGCAATAAATGTTTTAATGAATTAAATTCAATAACACTGTTTCTGATTCTGAGGGGCATTTCGAATCACAAAGTTGCTGCATATTAGCAGCACCCTTTTTACAGGTCCTGGAACTAAAATCAATGAGCAAAGAAGTAACAATTGTCAGAAACCAATTATCTACTGAATCACAATTTTCTTAATTTTTCTTACAGATTCTTGGCAATCTAAAAGATGTATAGAAATATGTTTTTAGACAGCCAAGAAGGTGGAACAATGCAAAAGAAAGCAGACTTTTGTTGTCATCAATAACCAACAATACTTCCCTGAGAAAAAAATGAAAGTAGCTTCTAAAGTTTCCAATGCAACTAATAAAAAGGGCATCTCTGAGATGAAGTTCACACACTTATCATCTTCAATGCAGCAGAAATCGGCATGCCTAAAAATCCGATGAATATGCTAACATACCACTGCGACATACTGAGAGGCGTTGTATTTGCAAATGTACCGAGGAATTCGACGATTATGATTTGGAAAGCAACTGTGCAGCTAAGGACAGCAATGAAAACATTGTTATCGAGTATGCCTTTGAAAACATTTATTTGTTCCATCTCGCGAGAGCTTATCTCATTGAAAACCTGCAGAAACAAAGGAAGGTTAACTCAGAAATTCCTATCAAGTTTGAGATGGCAGGGAAGAGTTGCCAAGAAAAGTTCACCTGGCAGAAGACGAATGAGTTGAATACAAGCGTATTCAGGACTAGGTCAGAGTCCGGGCCGTGGAGGTTAAACATGCCTTTTCCTTTGGCCTGAAGATACCATATCACCATAAACTGGTACAAAGATTGACCTAAGATATTCCTCCACATCACATTGCTGATAAAGTTCCCTCTACGACCAACTGGTGAACGCTTCATAAGTTCATTGTTTGGAGGCTCAGTTGCAAGTGCAAGGGCTCCTAGAGTATCCATTATCATATTCACCCACAGAAGCTGAACTGCTGTGAGTGGAGCACTCCCTGGAAGTATGATTGGTAGAGAACTGTAAGTACACAGAAAAACTTGCTTGTATACAGACAAATACATATAGTTCGTGGAATCCTGACCTGTTAAACAAGCTGAAGAGAAGTTGACAATTAGTGCAACCACATTGACTGTGAGCTGGAACTGTACAAATTTTTGAATGTTAATGTAGACTGATCGTCCCCATTTAGCCACCGTCACAATAGTAGAGAAATTATCATCCAGAATAATGACATCAGCACTCTCTTTAGCCACCTGAAGTTCGGGAATCAATCAGTAGTCTTAATATGAGGAATAAAACTTTCGACCATATTGTTCTATTATCATCGGAATACCAACCTCAGTTCCAGCAATGCCCATTGCTAGACCAATATCTGCTTCATGAAGTGCTGGGGCGTCGTTGGTTCCATCACCAGTCACTGCCACAACGTCACCAAACGTAGTTCGCAAATGTGTCACTAGTTTGTGCTTGTCAAGAGGTGAAGATCGAGCCATCACCTGCAAATGGATTCATAGTTATGGGTCCTAACAAGCAAATGCTTATTATTATTTAGATACTCAGTCGTGTAAAGGTTATTTCTGAACATGAAAGCTTGGAACTACCTGAAGTTTAGGAACTATTGTCATTAGTTCTTCCAGACTCTTTTCTCGAAAGACTGGACCTTCAATGGCTATACCATCATCAGTAAGAATCCCGCATTCCCTGGCTATAGCCTTGGCAGTGTTAATATTGTCTCCTGTAACCATTCGTACAGTAATACCAGCTGCACGACAAACTGCAACAGATTCCTTGACACCGGGACGAACAGGATCTTTAATGCCCACTATTCCTATACATGTGTACCCAGAAACTGGAATGGGACTGTCAGGTGAAAATTCACCTTCCAGTTCCATATATGCAAGACACAAAGTCCTAAGAGCCTCATTAGCAAACTGCTCGATTGTAGCCTTAAGATGGTTGAGTGATGCCTCGTCTAGAGGAACAATTTCTCCATTTGGATTAAGTACTTTCTTACAGGAAGCCAGAACAATTTCTGAAGCACCTTTACAATGGGCTCGCATGTGTCCTTCGGGATCCTTTAACACTACTGCCATCCGCTTCTTTGTTGAGTTGAAAGGCTCAACTTTGATAACTTCAACTGCTTGTCGTTCTGCCTGGAAGTCTGCTCCCAGAGACAAGCCAAACTCCAGTATAGCAGTCTCAGTAGGTGTTCCTAATATTTCCAGTTTTCCATCCTTGTTAATGACGACTTCACCTCCAGTATTATTGAATATGGATTGTTTCAGAACTTTTATTGCAGAATCAGGGATTCCAGAGCATAAACTAGATGCATCACATGGTTGTCCAACTTCCTTGACACTCATGGAAATACATGCTTTCAGTACAGTCATATGATTAGTAGTAAGTGTACCAGTTTTATCGCTGCAGATGGTTGTGGCTGATCCCATAGTCTCACAAGCTGCTAGATGACGCACAAGAGCCTTATCATTCATCATCTTCTTCATAGCAAAGGCCAAGCTCAATGTCACAGCCAATGGCAACCCTTCTGGAACTGCAACCACCACAATTGTAACTGCCACTGCAAAGTATTCCAACATTTCCAATGCATCATCTGCAGACCAATCCAAGTGAGTCCCTTGTCGCCATTTTCGGCCAGCTAATCCTTGCACTAGAACAGCAAAAGTTACCACTGCAAAGAAAAGACCTATCTTCCCGATAATGGTTGCCACTCCATTTAATTTCACCTGTAAGGGCGTTTCATCATCTCCTCCTTCACTGAGAGTCGCCATCAGTTTGCCCCATTGAGTTCTCATTCCTACAGTAGTAATCAACATCTTGCACGATCCATCCTGAACCTTAGTTCCAGAGAGCATATAAGGATTTTCAGAATTCACCATTACAGGCTCACTTTCCCCAGTTAAACTTGACTCATCGATTGACACAGAAAATCCTGAAACAAAAAGACCATCAGCAGGCACTTGATCTCCAATGCCTAGATGTACAATATCTCCAGGAAGTAGATCATATATCGACAATTTCTGCCTAAACCCGCTTCTTGTGACTTGAATGGCGATCTTCTTTTTCTCTTTATCCAAATCCCTGAATTGCAGTGATTGACGGTAATCACTAGTTGCTGTGACAAACACAACCAACATGATGCTTGCAACAATTCCAAGACCATCATGGGCTCCCTTTGGCCATCCCTCAGTTGCAATGCCAACTATTAAAGACACAAAAGCACACACTCCAAGTATCATAAGAGTCATATCATGAAGAGCTTCCCATAAAAATACCCAGAAACTTCGAGCTTCACTTTCCGCGAACTTATTGATTCCAAAAAGCTCTTGTCTGCAATTGAGTTGAGCAGCATCTGCAGTAAGCCCATTAGTGGTTGATGTGGAGAGCTTTTTTGCAATACCAGAGACGCCACCATGAAACTTTAACTTCTTATTGTCATGACCTTCAACAATAGATCCCAACTCTTCAGCACAAATGTCAAACCCTGCAGCTTTGACTTCTTCAGGTACAACATAGTCACTTGGGGACGCTCCTGCATGCAATCCAACAAGTGCAAGTATTCAGTATACAAAATTTCAAGAAGCTTCTAAGTTTCTAAATTTTGAGGAAACTCACCTTGGAGGAATTGAAATGCAGCTTTGGAAACAAGGACAGCAATCCTCAAATTTTCCTGAAAAATGAAATACATAAAAAGCTAAGCATTCTGCTTTAGCGTACGGCCTTAAAGTTATGCGATGGTGAACTTCATAATACAAGTTGAAAGGTTACCGGGCAGGAACTGAAAGTGTGCAATTGGAAAACAAGAGAAACCAATACAGAGAGAGAAAAATGTTGAAGTTGCAGTTTGTCAGGGGAAGTAATGAGAGTCATTCCAAGTAGTATCTGATTAGCTAGTTCATGTTTTAGGCTCATCAAATACAAAGAGAGAGGTTTATATTCTTCAGGAACTTCAAAGATGAAAAAATGGGGAGAATACTTTCAGTAGCAACACTTTAAACCATATGCTAAAAAACTATCATTTAGTCCCGTGCCTTATGTTGGTCCCCTCCCAAAAATGGCACAAGGATACGAGAAACTAGCTGCTCTATTTCCCAAAACCATCCATTTACATTACTAATATCACAAATTGGTCGCTTGAAGAGCTTACAGCTTCACCACATATGCAAAACAAAGCATAATAGAGATGTTCACTTGCTAGAGACAGAACGCAAGTGATACGTGTAGCTGAAAACAGAAAGCTGACAGACTAAGTTTGAAACAATTACATCTGCAGATGAATGCTTTTCATCAGAAAAGGAAATAACACAATGTATCAGAAGTTTAAGAAACAAGAAGTTGGTTATGACAGGCGGCTAACCTGATTGCTGCGTCGCGTGGCATGGGCCTCCTCTCTCTTGGAGAGATTGGCAGTGAAGCGAAACCTTCGCTTTGGATTCTTCACCAACCCACAAACCTTTCTCCATTTCTTCAACGTCTCCTCCGACGAGTGCTTCGCTTTCACATCAAACTCACTCAAAAGATTCTGCATTTTGAACTCACTATACACCTTCACCCTTAAGCAAACAAAATCCCGGAACGTTTAAATAAACCGTGGCATCAGGAAACGTATTAAACTATTAGAGAGAGAAGTTTCAAGCTCAATTGCTTTGGACACGCTGAGAAAAACTAAAGAAAAAAGGAGGCAAAACAGTTTAACGTGGTCGGTATAGACGTGAAAAAGAAAAGGGAAGCTTCCGGTTGTACCATATTATTATTTTGTCAGGAGTAATTTGTACAGAAAAATGGTTTCCGGGAAAATGTGGAACAAAGAGCAAGAAGATAGAGATCATAAGGAGTGAAACACAGCAAAGGTGCGAGTATTACTGGGAACTTGTACATAAAAAAAATGGTAAAATTGTCCACATTTTTATTTAATAAATAGCAAAGATATAAATAAGAATGTATTAAATAATGTTTATGTAATTAGACTTATATAAAGGGATTATAAATTACATAATTGAATATATTAGTTTAACACATTTTAAATATAATTAATAAATATTTTTAATTTTTATATATTTCATATTTACTACATATATATATTTATTTAGTGCATGCATATGAAAATTTATTATATAACTTTTAACATATATAAAGATAACATTTGAAATTGAAAACACTTGTTATAAATGCATGTTAGTGCAAGGTTTATGTTTAACAATTTTAATGATAACTGTATAATATTTCAAAATTCAAATTGAATTTATTTCCTTATGTAAATAACGATATAATCCTTAAAAGGAATAAAATCATAGAATAATTGTTTTCTTCTTACAGGAATCTTCTTTATAAACTTATCCTTTTGGAAATGGTTTCATGACATTCGAAAGGATCTTACTAATTTAAATAATCTGCTCCGAAAGCCTTGACAAAACATCTGAATATTGAAGATTTCAGTTGAGGTAATATCAAAGATTAAGCAATGGTTAGTTGAAGAAACTTGTCTACTTAAGGAAGAGGCATTGCATTTGCAAAACATACATAAGACACAGACACAAGACTTGCGAAATATCTTAAAGCTTCATTATTTCTTGAAAATTATATCAAACTCTTTGTTTTTTAGAAAGTGATATCACTCTATTAAGAGAGACTGTTAAATCCTTCATACATTTCTTGTTGAGAGCTTGTTGAGGCTAGCAAAATACTACTACTATGAAAGGTTGATAAACTTTGAAAAATATATACTTGTAAGCTTGAAGAGGTTGGTCAAATTACTACTTAACTTTTATAGTAAAATACTCAAGTTAGATACTTCGAGACTGGACATAGGTTTCGTTATAAGCTGAACCAGTATAAATCTACTGTGTCATTTGCTCTCTCTTCCTTACTTTTAAATTTTCGCATTATAAGTTTGTATTTTCAAAAGACTCTTTCTATTGTTATCACAAGAGGTTTCTTTCGAAAGTTAGTAGGATCCTATCAATTAACAAGCTCCTTTATTTTTTAGTGCTAGCAGGCTCCTTTTAAATAAACTGGCTCTTAT
>JANSVB020000418.1:350521-366764 GCA_025504935.2 Erythroxylum haughtii
TCACTCGCATAATTTCTTCCAATTACCATAGTCAATGCAATCAATCAATCCTCTAATTATTTCTTAACTGTTTCCTCAATATAATTCAGGTCACTCAAAAATTTCCACTTCGTAAGCCGACAATAAATCTTTATCAGATCATATCATTATTTCTTAACATACACACATATCACACATTATAATTCTGAGACATCTTTATTGATAATACAACTTATAAGTTACTATTCCTATGCTCTCAATAACTTCATATGGACCAATACTATTCGAGCATAGTTTATCCTTTTTCCTAATTTGGGCACACCTTACCAAGGTGATACTTTCAGAAACAATTCATCTTTCCTTTGATAATTCACATCTCTTCAATGTTAATAAACTCCACTCTTATGTCTATCTCACTATATTCCATAAACTTTATGTTGATCCATCAAATTCATTCATCTTTCACTTAGTTTCTATTACATATTCATTTTACTCATCAACAATATCTCGAATCAATTATGACTTTTAACCATTTTTATTCCCTCTTCATTTAAAGGTAAGAGCAAATGCCCCTTTTTGTCTTATAACGCATCATACAGTATTCTAATGATATCACTATGATAATGATTGATATGCTTAAATTCAATTAAAATCATACGTTAACCTCATGATCTTATGAACTCCAAAATATAAGTTTTTAAGCATATCTCCAACAGTTAAGACTATTGGCAATTCAAACACTCAGTCACTTGCTTCTAGATTCGTAGCAGTTAAGTACTATTTCAGTGTATTCCTACTAGGATGTCTAGCTTAGATTGTTACTTGTTCTTTCTCTAGTAATCTCTTTGCTCAATCATCTTTATCGGGTTCACATCCTTCTTATTTAAATCACATAGTATCATTTTTCCTATTCGGACTTAAAATTCATATTCATTGTTGATTCCTCAATAAGATTCACAATTTGAGCTTTGCTAACCTTTTCGTACAAACTAATTTTAAAGTCCAAAGTAGCTAATAATACTTCATTTTCCCAAAATTCAACTTGACATTTTATGCCCTCTATTACACTCAGTTTGGTAACCACACTATCTAAATTGTAATACACTACTATTGGATTTCCTGTTTAATGCATCCGATTAGAATATTGGATTTACTAGTAAATACTCATTTGTACATCATAATCTTCTAGTAAGTCTATCCATTGTCTCAGTCTCATTTTCATTTCTTTCAAACTCAATAATTATCTCATACTTTAATAATCCTTATAAAATATAAAATGTTTCACTCTACTTATTATGTCTTCAAGCTCTCAATGCAATTACTATTATGGCAAATTCTAAATCATATATCAGGATTCATCTCATGAGGCTTAAACTGTCTCCATCCATAAGAAATAACTTGATTATGCTACATTAGATTACATCCTAATTTCTAATTTGAATCTTCATTACATATGACATAATCTCCAGAACCAAACGATATAGTTACATCAGTGTTATAATTCATTAAGGATTCTTTTTATATTCATCACTCCATACATTTTTACATGATTTCCTTCAGACATTTTAATTAAAAGACTAAGATCAATAAAAGCTCCTTAATAGTATTTGGTCGTATTCAACATGCACCTAGTTCTAAAGAACTCAGAATATCGCATATATTCCTTCTATTTTCTCATTTTATCATCACCTCTATCGTCTTTGAGTCTCTTAATGTGCCATATTCAAATACTATACCACCCATAAATTTATTTGATCAAGTTAAGATTCACTTTTATGGAATTTGGCATATAACTATTTCTACCTCCATGATATGTAAGATTTTCTCAAGTTGGTACCTCGTTTTCAAAGCCCAACATCCGGAGTCCTAAACCTTCAGCTTAATACCCTGCAGGGTCATAATCAACATTTCCCTAAGGTGGTGTGCCACACCGATAAAACATCAAAATCTCAACTTGACCTCATCAAGGAATCGTAGCTTTAAGCCTTTAGTTTGTGTTGAAATAAGAATCATCTCAATCAGAAAATTTACAACTCAAGATAAACTTAATGAGCTAACGTGATCATACTCCAAGCATGCTCTCCCAACCGGCCCCTCACTTATTCTAATGCAACTTTCTCAAAAACACTCCAAAAGACACAAATTTTCCTGGAGAGATAATACCAGAAGTTAGAAAACTATTGCTTCAAGAATCACTTCATTTGAGAGTCGGATGGGGAAGTTGTACCCGAAAGAATCAAACATGTTTATACCATCAATCAATTGGTACCTCTCTTGGAACAAATGTCATAACTTTTGTTACAGATGTCATATTGACTTCGTTTTTGGACCATTAGAAAGAGGACTTCTAAACATGAAGACCTCAAAGGCCAATTCTATCGTCTAACTTTAGTATCGTCTCACTTTTGCATCCTTCACTTTTCTTCCGTCTACTTTGTATCGTCTGCTTTTCTTTCTTTCACTTTCTATCGTTCACTTTTCTTCATTTCACTTTCTATCGTTTGCTTTTCTTCCTTCCACTTTCTATCGTTCACTTTTCTTCCGTCTACTTTCTATCGCCTGCTTTTCTTCCTTCCACTTTCTATCGTTCACTTTTCTTCCATCTACTTTCTATCGTCTGCTTTTCTTCCTTTCACTTTCTATCGTTCACTTTTCTTCCGTCTACTTTCTATCGTCTGCTTTTCTTCCTTTCACTTTCTGTCGTCTGCTTTTTTCCCAGAACGTCTCCACTTATAATGATCATAACTTTTGACTCCGATATCCAAAATTTTCATACTATATGCCGTTAGAAAGATAAAAGAATGATATACAACTTTCCAGAAGGTAACTTTGCCAAAATATATTCATATCAATCCCAAATTTGATCCTAAAGTCTGAAGATGAACTTCCCATTCATACACCAACATACTGTACCAAATTCTTAGCTTCATGACAACTTTTGAGATTCTTAGGGACATAATTGAAATTTGACGTCTTCATAAAAAATGTAGCCATATATTTCTAGTTTAATCCAAATTAATAATCATCTCGTTTGGACAAGTAGAGGAGAAGTTATGGTTAACAGACCGAAGCATACTCAATGAACATTTTCCAGATCACTACTAATTTTACTTCTAAATCTTTCCTTATCACAACTCATACCAAGATCACTCTTTCCACTCCTTCTACTCCTCATTTTCAATACAATCACATTTAATGTCAATTATACCCAAAATTTTTCAATGAATGCATGTACTACTTTTTATGCAAAAACATTCCCCCCTTATGAAACCTTGTGAATCAGGGTAGAAAACAAAAATCATAAAGCAGTAGCATTAAAAGATAATAGTTATGACAAAGCTTTAGTGGGAATTTCAAGCCTCAAACATTAATGTTTCAAAAAAATCTCAGATACAAAAGATACTTGAACACTGAACTACTCAAAATGCAACTAAAGCCTTGGTTTCAAAAGTAGCTTGAAATACAATAACATTTCAAAAGTGGAGTGATGCCCTTGGCCCTTGACTACTCAATCTCTTGCTCTTCACCTGCTTGTGTGGAGAAAAGGTAGGGGTGAGCTTGAAGCCCGTGGGTAACAATTTTACAGTTTGAAACAAGCAAAGATATTTTCATACATTTTCAATGCAGAAATTTATTTGTATACAAAATCAAGAATGCATTACTCCTATCAACTTAGCATGAACACATAAACATATCAAATGGTTTAGGTACGTTCAAAACATGACACACTACACATTTCCAATGAAATGGTCCTGTGTAGTCGTAAATTCTTGAGGGAGTTCTTGAGGGTATACTCGAGTTGAGCAAAATGTACATGACATTCCTATTATTAGGAAATTCTTAGATATGTTTCCCGCAGAGTTGCTTGACTTATCTCTAGATCGGGAACAGAGTTCACAATTGATCTAGTTCCAGGTGTTGTTCCTATATCTATTCCTTTATATAGGATAACATCAATGGAACTAAAGAAGTTGAAGGCTCAATTACAAGAGTTGTTAGAAAAGGGTTTCATTAGACCCAGTGTTTCACCTTGGAGAGCTCCAGTATTATTTGTGAAGAAGAAAGATGGAACTTTGAGGCTATGCATCAATTATAGGCAACTGAATCAAGTAACTGTGAAGAACATGTGCTCGTTGCCTAGAATTGACGATTTGCTTAATCAGTTGCAAGGAGCTTAAGTGCTCACTAAATTAGACTTGAGGTATGGGTACTATTAGCTGAAAATAGCAGAGACTGATGTACCGAAAAGTGCATTCAGGAGTAAGTATGAGCATTTCGAGGTCTTAGTAATGTCGTTTAGGTTAATTAATGCCCTAGTTGCATTTATGGCTTTGATGAATAAGGTATTTCAGCCCTACCTGGATCGATTTGTGATCGTGTTTATTGATGACATCCTAGTGTATTCAAAGAGCATAGAAGAACATGCTGAGCATCTAAGAGTGATCTTACAGAACATGAGGGAGAAATAGCTATATGTCAAGTTCAGTAAATGTGAATTTTGGCTAGATCAAGTATTATTTCTGGGTCACATAATGACTGGACAAGGCATTCAAGTGGATCCAAAGAAGATAGAGGAAGATCTATTCAACCCCTCCTTCTAGATCGTTTACATTTACATCTACTCATAGCAATTTTTAATTAGAAACACTAATAATACAATACTTAAACTTTTAATTTTTATCTTCAACAATTACTTTTCTTCTTCTAGCTTGTCCCCATGTTGAGCACAATAAATAAAGTGTCTTCTATGATTTCTCTCCATCCATGAAGTTCACATGATAGCCATAACTCATAAAAACAAAAAGTTCTTTGTCTACCCTAGCCATCGAATTTGTATATGTTCTTTGGCTCATAATACTCAATCTTAACCTACTGCATATAATCAAATGGAAAGGACAAACATATTCAACATATTGTAGTCTTTTAATAGCAATTCATAATGCAATATGTCTAACTTATAGTTTTCACCATCTCTAAAGTTCAATTGAAAATATCATACCTTTTTCATATAAGGAACTAACATATAAATTACAATATCAAAATTTACAACCAATCAATTCAAAATTTCAAGACTATTGAACTAATGTATTAATATTCTTGAAATTATTTCACAAGATCATAAAAAATTGTCATTGAAGATGTTGCATTGTACAATAATGTAAGGAACATATCATTTCTAAGAAACTTTGGCTCCATCTTTGATGTCTCTATTATGGATCTAGTTACTTAGAGATAGCCTTATAATTATCTAACTAGATAGCTAGTTACATAATCATTATCAGGAATGCACTTCAAATTAAAGTTCAAAAACTTGAATGTGTTCTACAATAAGTGTAACAAGATTTTGGCATACCTACCTTGTGAAACAATGAAGGCAGGAGAAGAGGACGTGCAATCCAGTCGAAGATAAACGAGGACAAACCAGAGATCGTTCTTTCCAAACGTGTGACCAACAAAGACGAACCAGGATGTAGAGACAATGTAACTAGGGTTTTTCATATTTGCTAAAGTGAATTTGGGGAAATTTGGATAAAGTTAATTTGGGTGATGGGTAATTGGTAATGGGTAACTGGGTTTAGGTAGTCGGTATTCTGCTTAGTTTGTAACATTTTTTTAACTTGGAAAGCTACAGTTTATGAACAATTAGGTTTTTGTTAGCTACAATAGCACATTAGTAATGGAACCAACATTTTTAACTTAACTACTAAGGTTTTAAAAAGTAAGACATCAATTGAAAATTTTTAAAACTTGGGCACTACATTGAAAAAATCCTAAAAGATTGGACACTTTAGGAATGATTATCCCAAATCCAAAACAAAAGTTGTTCAAAGAGAAAAAAGTAAGCGGGGACAAAAGACTAAGGAGTAGATATAGATTTAATGGAACATAGTACGAGGACAAATCAATGTGATAAGTTGAGGGATAGGTTAGATAAATGTGAAGTTGTCATATATAGATTATAATATAACCCATATATATCTACTATAATGGATGACTTTGAAGTCTATTATAAGGATGATGATAGTACCTTTGATAGGTTCTGAGTGAAGAGGGTGTCAATGATAAGGTGTCCAAAAGTGAAGAGGAGGTGGAGGATGAGATGCCTAATTTGTAGGATGCTAGCAATGAGAAGTGCGTTGAGAGTTCTAAATAGGAGAGGATGTTGGTCACTGAGAGGTTGTTAAGGATTTAGGTAGGAGAGGATGAAGTGAATGAGTAATGAGATAACCTCTTTTTATGCTAGATGTGCCTTCAAGGATCAGTGCCTCTTTCTATACTAGATGGAGGATACATGCTTATGTGACTAGTGAGAAGTTAATGGAGAAGTTAAGGTTACTGACTACGAAATAGCTTGAATTATACAATTTGCATTAGTTGAATGAGAGTAGGGAGGCCAAGATAACAAAACAAGTTTATAAAGATCGACTCAAGAGCTATAACAGTGAGCATGAGAAATTGATAGGAAGGAAGCAAGAGCAAATACATGTGAGTAATTCAAGTCTTTTAGAGTAAGTGACAAAGAGCGATAAATATAAAGGTGAAAAAATGAACTTGATAGCAAGAGAAGGAAATGTGAGGGAATCATTCTTTTACCAATTGAAATATATTCTCTCCTATTCAAAATAAAAGCCATTTTAGAGGGATGCACACTTATTAAGAAAGCTAATGAAATGTTTGATATACCCTTATTAATGATTGATAAGAGAATGACTTGTCTGCACAAAAGTTGCACACTTATCCAACTGTGTAATTAAGATGTGAGAGAAATTAAAGGGTTATTTTGGAAGTAAAATTATAAACATGCATGAAAAGTCACAAATGACCCTTATTTTGAATAAGTATGCATCTTCTAAAACGACTTTTATTATAAATAGGAGGGAGTATTTCTTTTTAGGACTCATGTTTTTTATTATTTTGTTGTTTTTAATTTTTGAATTTTATTTTAATCTAGATTGTTATTTTCTTATATAAATCTAGCTAGTAAAGTTTTGATGTTACTAGAGATTTAAGCCTATTAAAAAATTATGTTATGGATTGAAAAGTTGAAAATTATAATATAATTGCTCCCTCCTTAAATTAATGCAACTTATAGACTGAGAGACAATAAAATTGAACCAGTTTTATCCATTGTAATTAAATAAAGTTTTATTTTATTCTTGATAACCAAACCAAAGTAAGGAAATTTTCAAGGAAGGGAAGAGTAATTTATGTTTGTAAATATTTTATTTTTCCAATTAAAAATTAGTAATGATTATTTTGATGGTGGAATAGAACCTGAAAGCAACAGATGAACGGCTGAAAGCCCAGACCTAACCGCAAATTGTCAAAACTTCAGATTCTCCAAATTCTGTGGTGGTCCATCAATCGCCATTTCTCTTCACTCTCTCTCCCTCTCTGTGCCACCATGGCTAAGGGACCGGAACTCTTCTCCGATATCGGCAAGAAACCCAAAGGTATCGCCGATCTCTATTTCTTCCTTCAGTGCTTATGTATCTTCCTTTTCTTTTGTGCCCCGATCAATTTGACTCTCAACGTTCCAATCTTTTTTAATTTGTAGATCTCTTGACCAGAGACTATAGCTCCGATCAGAAATTCAGTGTCTCCACCTTCAGCGGTGCTGGTGTGGTATGTCTAACGCTATATGTCCCCGCGTCACGCTCATTTCATTTAGTTCAAATTCAAGTATTTCACTTTCAGTTTTGTTTGCCTATCAGGAGAGGATTTACGTTCAAAAATGATTAGTCTGTGTGTGGATAATATGATGAATTTGCTCGATTGGGTCAATTTTCGAGTTTCGTGATTGTAATGCTGCTCCCCATATTGCTGAATATATATTACTGTTGGGTTTTGTTTCTCACATAGGAAATATACTTTTTTTCTTACATCGCCAAGCGTGATAGGCGTTGGAATATGTACATCGGTGGCCCTTTCTCCTCCTAATCCTTTGTTTTTGATAGTTCTATCGGAACTGTAGATATTTTATTTCAAGACGCACTAATAGGCTAAAATGTGTGTGGAGAAATGTTGATTCACTTGTAGCACGAAGATATTGTGTATTCGCTTGTAGCACGAAGATGAACTCATTGCTTCTTTGAGGTAGCATCGAAGTCACAATCTTGTTAGCATCTTATGGAAACTATGATGATTCGCTAATGGTCTTTGGAATTCTGATATTGTTTGCCTTTGAACCTTCTGATGAGTTTTTGATCTGTAAGAACAAGTAGCTTTCAGATATGGTCAACCCACTTAACCATTAATGTTTAGGTTTTTATTCTGTGTTTTAATTTGTCAAAATGGGTTCTCATTTTAACTCTTTTCTGTATGATTTTTCAGGCCCTTACATCAACAGCTGTGAAACAAGGAGGGCTCTCCACTGGGGACGTGGCAGCGCTTTACGTTTACAAGAAAAACTTATTCAATGTCAAAGTTGACACAGAATCTAACGTAGGCTGCTTCTTTTCTTTGTCTGAATGATAACTAGTGATAAGTTGTTAAAGACTTTACATTCATACATGTTTTCTGCAGATCTCAACAACCCTCACTTTTACGGAGATTCTTCCATCCACAAATGCTATCGCCTCTTTCAAAATACCTGATTATAACTCAGGGAAGGTAGGTAATTTCGCACTTATTGAAGTTGGGCTAAAATTAAAATCACAGATGTTAATTTTGATAATTGAGGAATAACTATTCCTTTGCCGATGCCAATCATGCTAAAGTAAAGGCAGGACCTTTTGGCTTCACCATCTTTAGCCACAAATTTGAAACTAAGCTGCAAAAGTGATCAATGTATTAATGGGAATCTTGGTTTTGAGTTTTTGAGAATCCTTTTTACCATTGGTATCGCAGTTCGAGGTTCAGTATTTCCATGACCATGCAACACTAACCGCAGCTGCTGCACTGTCTCAATCACCTGCAATTGATTTTACTGCCACTCTAGGTACTCCTACAATAGCTTTTGGTGCTGAGGCTGGCTATGATACCTCTTCTGGTAATCTCTCAAAGTACACTGCTGGAATTAGTGTGACAAAGCCAGATGCTTATGCTTCAGTTATTCTGTAAGTCATAAACCCCATTAATAAATCATCTCTGTTAGTTGAACTAATCACAAGAGAATGTAAGCTGTGTTTATTTGTTTCCCTTTTCCTCAGGGGTGACAAAGGAGACACCATAAAGGCATCATATGTTCATTATTTGGATCAGTTGAAAAGAAGTGCTGCTGTGGCAGAGATCACTAGAAGGTTTTCAACAAATGAGAATACATTTACCGTGGGGGGTTCCTACGCCGTCGATCATTTGACATTGGTGAAAGCAAAACTTAGTAACCATGGAAAACTTGGGGCATTGATACAGCATGAGCTTATACCAAAGTCACTAGTGACAATCTCTGGTGAGGTGGACACCAAAGCTTTGGACAAAATCCCCAGGTTTGGCTTAGCGATAGCTCTCAAGCCTTGATTGGTATCAGCCGATTCTTTGAAGCACTGTTCGAGATGATTACGGATATTATTGTTATAATTTTTTTTCCCAACTCTGGGTTGCTCCTCAGAGAAAGTGCCAATAAGTAGTTCCACACAAATTCATGTTCCGTAGATTTGCAATGACTAGATGGACATGTATTTGGTAACAAGGCATTGTCATTCTACTCTCCTTTTTGCGTGGAGAATTTTCAATTTAGATTGGCATGGCATCCGCGATTCTGCATTTCGTCTGCCTTCCATTGAATCGCAGAAGCTCTTAGTAACCCTGATAGACTGAAGCTTTAGGACCATAACTCTAGCTTTTATTTTGTACTTTACCCCACAACTAAGCCCCAAAAACAGAGAGAATAAAGTTTCCGTGGTCTTACGTTTGCCCTAGTAATAAATAGATTGTCATTGCGATTCAAGGAATAATGGTCTGACGTTCTAATAACCCTGATAATTTCTTCTGCAATTATATCAAATGCAGCTCTGACGGAAGTGAGATTGTTGAGAACTGATATTTAACCAAGTATTGAGTCAGTTCCATTCAAGTATCGGCATTAGCGAGGAACGTCGACCAATTATGGAGCAATCATAGCCTCCTCACAACAAGAGGTCTCCAAACCAGCGTTAATTCCAAAAAGAGATCGATGTCATATAATTGCTAGTAACTGAGGATAGGGCCGAGAATTGTCGAAGCTTGATGCTTTCTAGATGAACAGAAGATTATCAAAAAGGGTGGCAGAAGCCACATCCTAGATGAAATTCACATCTTTATCTACAGCGATTCATTAATGATCCGAAAGGACCACCTGAGGACTTACAAACCCATTGCAGACAAGAAAAGTACGTCCGGTTTAGACGCACACTCGGTAGAAGTAGTTCAAAAACAACATTGATGATGAGAGAAAACCCGGGATGATAGTCATTGTTAGTGCTTCTACTCATGAAAAAAGCCTACAAGATCTGCATTAAGCAAACGACTTGATTCCAGAAAGCATCCATGAAAAGAGTATCTACATAAGCAAGATAACCTTTCTTGTGCAATCACAATACTTGTATAGAACGAGAAATACTTATAGCCCACATACCGAACAATACGTATCACTCAACTGGACTGAAGCTTATATCCAACAACTGTAAACAGATATAAAAGGACAAAGTAAACCATTTAGCTGCATAGATTAAAGAGTACTGCATATAGAAGCAAACACTCAATGAGTATGATCATAACAATTTTCAAAAACTAACCTTCACCCAAAAAAGATTCACCATTAAGTATGGAGATGAACACATCATGATAAAATGATCTATCACAATCTAACAACAAAAGACAGGAAAATGCAAAACAATTGTTAGGGGAGACTTCAAAAATCATGAGATTTAACAGTAACAAATTTCAATTCAAATGAGAAGCTTCGTAAATAATCCACACATCCAAAACTTAATACTGTTAATATTAATTTCACAGAAAAAGGATCATCCTCAGAAAAACGAAATACATCCTATCAATAAATGCCCTTAAACAAGATGAGAACTTGTTTCACCAAAGCTCTTCACTTAGTCAACATTCTGCATGATATCCTCAGCCGTAAATTTAGTGCCCTTGTCCTTATCAGCGGCGGCTCGTCCCCTGGCCTTACGCTCGAGAAGAGATTTCCTGTCCTTGTCAAGGCGGAGTTTGGTGATCACTACCTTGGACGGGTTGACACCCACGTTGACAGTGGAGCCATTAACCTTTTCCCTCGTAATACGCTCGATGTGGATGACCCACTTGCGGCGGTACACTTGCACAACCTTTCCCTCGCGGCCCTTGTAGGTCCCGCGAACCACCAGAACCTCGTCGTCCTTGCGAACGGGCATGGATCGGACGTTGTGCTTCTGGCGGAGGTCGGCGGAGACCGGAGCGCTCATGAGGATACGGCGGACAGAAGAAGGGGCCGTGAAGTGGGCCTTCCGGTTCTTGCGGCGAGAAGATGAAACCCTAGGATTGTACTTCATGGTGGCTCTGTGTGTGTGTGAGTTGTTAGGGTTATGGAAGAATCACCTTCAGAGAAATGGAGCCTTTCAGCTTATAAATAGCAAGGAAAAGGATTAGGGTTTTTGTATGTTTAATTGGGCCAAGTTGGATTATTGTATATACAGGCCTTAAAAAGCCCATTCTTTCTCATTTTCATGGATCGTACATTTTTAAAGAAGCCCTTTTAAAAAGTTATATTTTAACAATTTTAGGCTTTTTATATTTTTAATTTATAAAATAATAAAATTCAGCACTTAATATGAGACTTTAATGTCGAATTATTTTTAAAAATTAAAAATTAGTACGTTTTAGTGCTATTTTTTAAAAATTCAAGTTAGTATTGTAAAAATAAAGTTTACATTTTTTAATTAACTCAAAAATCTATTATATAGAGCGCTTTAAAAGTTACATAAATAAATACACCACTAATAATGTATTGGATTAAACACTTAAAAAATGAATATATTAAAAAATGAATATATAAATAACCTCATTTTAGTGAATTTTTTAATAAGATCATTAGCAATTTTATTATTTTTAGTATGCATTTGATAAAATATTTAAATACGAATAATAAATCACAAACTATATAATTTAAATAAATTATTTAATAAACTAACATGTTACCTCACAATTAAATAACATATTAAAATGAAATATAAAAAAAGAACGTTAAAACCAAGATGGTATGATTTTTAAAATAATATTTATGACCAATATTTTAATTTTTTTAATAAAGAAGCTTGAGTTTGAAGTTTGCACCTCTTAGGCTCATTTGTAATTGTGTCTAAGATATTATGATCCCGGAAACTTGGTGAAGTAATACACACCGTGTTTCCCACGATTTGACCTTAACCCGATTCCCATGGCTAAAATTAAGATGGTCAAGTGAATCAGTCCAAGGGTAAGTAAAGAACACATGATCCAACACTCTAACCCAACTATCCGAGGTCAGTAGTTTATGATGTCTTAGAATCTACGTGATTTTGCTTGACATGCAAATTAAAAAGGGAAGTGTATATCGCATTTCCATAACAATCCCACCAAGAGAATTTGAGTCAGAATCCAGAATATATTTGATTGAAGCACAAACGTTTGTTGAGAGGAGTAAATTAATGGCAGCATTTATATAAGCCATCCCATAAATTTCTCTATCGTCCCTCTCCAACTCTCTCTCAGAACTCTCTAATGGCAGTAACAATGGCATTCAATCTCAAAGAGCTTTGAAAACTGTGATTTCTCTCAACAACCGTAGAGAACAGAAGTTTGAAACTTAGAAAAAAAAACGGAAGAAAACCCAAGAATGAGTAGCAGACGGAATGATCGTCTAGGGGTTGTAGACACCATCTATGAGGAAGAATATGAATATTCTTCTTCTTCTTCATCTCCGTCCTCTCCTCCTACACCTCTCCACTCCAGAGTTCAGTCATGGTAGAGATTACAGACCATGAGCTCTCTCTTTCTCTGCTTTCTTTGGGAATTTAATGAGTATTTGTTAAATGTTACAGGTCTCTGGCTACTGGGAAGAAAACAGACGTCAGGATATACGTTCAAGGAACATGTTTTCATCTGCACAAGGTCAGTTCACTCTTCCACAGTAATATTATGTAATACAGGCATTGTTTGATCAAACAGTTTGGAAAATTCATGTCTTTTCTTTCTCCTACTTTTCCACCATGACCATAGCCATGTGTGATTGCTAAGTAGAAGAGGTCGGAGATCTTAAATTGCAATGACAAGTAGGCATGAATCGTATGATCTGATCATATTCTTCCATACCATTTATCACAAGAATCTAGTTGTCGGAAGGTCTTTTTGTTTTTTTAGTTATCAAAAGACCCACGAGGTATTTTAAGAGGGTCTCAATTACGAAAAGACACATTTAAGTCATCCACTTTTAAACTAATCTCTGCTCGAATCGGATAAATCCTTTGCGAAAGGTAAAACCTTTACCCTAAATTTTAAGCTATTATATACATAAAGGCGATTCAAACCCACAACTTCACTTATGCAAATTGAGATTTTAGGACTTTCTAATGATTGCTGTTCTCTTGTTATAGAAAAGCATTTGAGTGAATGAGACCCATTTGACTAAGGTCAGCTAAGTTCGAAGTTTAAAATAAAATGTCACGTGGTATATAGTTATGCTTGACTCAATTGGGTATAATTGAATAAAAGAAAATTGAAGATTGGAAGATTCAGTAATTAGTAAGCAGTTGTGGCCCAGTTATAACATTTTTCTCTTTGCTTTCTTTATGGATATAGGAGCCACTGATCTCGAGGAGCTGCTATTTAAAGCGTCAGCTAACGGAGCTCTCCCAGATAACGTTGCCGTTAAATATAACGGCCGACACCTTCTTCCTCATCGCTGACTACTGCTACGGGAACCACGTCGTCATAACGCCGTTTAACGTGGCGGCGTTACGGACGGCGGCGGATTTGCTCGAGATGACGCAGAGTAAAGGTAAGCGGGACGACAACTTGAAACAATTAACGGAGACGTACTTCCGCCGGGTTATCACCGTCAACCGAGAGCTCACGTTGATCACATTCCGATACTGTTTACGTCTACTTCCTGAGTCTGAGGCGACGGCGTTTCTCGTTAGCAGATGCTTAGAAGCGTTAGATTTGTCGGATGAGAGTGAGGATCTCGACGCTTGTCTTGTCCAGGTTATAGCTTTGCCCGCCGAGGAATTTCAAATCGTCGCCGAGTCTATGCAGTGCAGGTTCATCAGCCACGATATGCTTTATAAGATTATTGACCTTTACATCAAGGTAAGGATACTATAAGCTCTTTCTCCTCTCAATCCCCAAAGCCTGTGAACATAAACTTGAGTTAAACTTACGGAATACATTATCTACATTAATAGTAGGTTTAGCAATGGGCTTATAATTCACATGCAGGAACATAGTGGCGAGATAACCGAAGATCAAAGAGTAGAGATATGCAACTTGATAAATTGCGACAAGCTCTCGCAACCTCTTCTCATGCACGCAGTGCAAAATCCAAGATTGCCACTAAGATTTGTAGTCCGAGCCATGTTGATAGAGCAACTAAACACCCGCCGGGCAATCATCAAAACGGCGACGAACACTAACAATGATAAGCACGGGAACCATCATCATCATGACAACGTCGTAATCGGAGGAGGCTCCTCCGTGACCCTAGGTTCACTCCTCCGATGGGACGCTGCCACAATAGAAGCAACCCAACTCAAAGCGGAAATGGAGGCCACTAACTCGCGTATAGAGAGCTTGGAGAAAGAGCTTGCTGGTATGAAAAAACAATTGGAGATGTCTGAGAAGCAGAGATGCTTAATGGAGAAGCTGTTGCTCGAGTCTGAGAAGGAGATAAAGGCACCAGAGAAGGGTATGTATGACTTCGAGGAGAGGGAACAGAGAAGTGTAATGGGGTCGTCGAGGTCAGCTAGCTTTCACTACGGTCCGAGAGAGGTCAAGGTAGAGAGGGGTCAAACCGGGTCGACTTCTTTTGCCACTGCTTTCCGATTCGGTTTTAAAGGAGAAGGCATCACAGAAAAGTCAGTCAGTTCAAGGCCATCGTCCGTTAACAGTGCAACCAGAAATGGGAAAGGCTGGATTAGCAGATTGAAGAACACATTTGGGATATCAAAATCTTCTTCCAAATATCGAGCTGATCGTAGATCTTCAGGCAAATATAAGAATGGGACGAGAAGTGTGGATGAAGTGTTTGGCAGTTCGCCCTTTGATCAGACGGGGATTCACTATTTAGGATAACCGCCTCTTTGTTGTTTCTTCTTTCTAATTTGGTTCATAGGTTTCGATAACTCATTCTTCTTTATCATTTTGATAAGTCGGCGACTTTAGTTAAACGGGAATGAAGATTTAAATCTCTTGTTTCAACTTCTCAATATTATTATATAGATTTTAACTTAAAAATTCTAAATTACAACAGCAGTTAAATTCTATGATGTTGGATTTAGCTAGGGTACACACACACGTATATATATGATGAGCTATCGTAAAATTAAGCCTGATTAAAGTTTAACCTTTTTAGGTTACATATATAAACACACATACACACACATATATATATATATATGATGAGTTATAGTAAAATTAAGCCTGGTTAAAGTGATCTATTAAGGTTAAAGGCTTTAAGTATTAGTAAATATATAAAATCAATTAAGTTGGCCTTAAATAATAACTTAAGTTATTGTGATGAAACGGTCACTTAACATAATATTAAAACTTGTGTGGCCAAGTGGTCGTGAGTTCAAATCCTAGCACCTACTTATTATTCAACACAAGGTAGAGTGAGCCTGTGCAAATTTCAAGTCCAAAGGACTTTCACTTGAGAGAGTGTGTTAGTAAATATATAAAACTAATTAAGTTGGTCTCATACAAAGCTTAAACTATTGTGATGAAACGGTCACTTAACATTGGGTTATTTCACATCTAATAAAGTATAGACTTTAATGTGTAGAGATCTAATAATCTAATTTCTATTTTATGATAGACTAAAATAGAAATAAGAGCAATTATATAAGAAATTAAGGTTATGGCTTTCGTCTCTGTTTGGTTGGGCTTATACCAGTACAACTTTTATCAGTAAAACTTTTTTCTATAAATCTTTTTTAATAAAAACTTTTCTAAGAAGCTAGTTAACTGTTTGGCTATCATTTAAAAAAAACTTTTTTAAAAAAGCTTCATACAATAAGCTATTTGGCAACATAAAAATAAAAAGTACTTTTAATTTTAACTATATTTTATTTTGTAATAAAAATTATTTATGCATATA
>JANSVB020000418.1:383285-393346 GCA_025504935.2 Erythroxylum haughtii
GGATCGAATGTTCATAACCAAAACGGAGTGGGCCACCGAGTGGGGCGGCGCCAAATCCAAAGAGCTTCGCACTCCGTTCAAACGCCTCCCGTTCTATTGCTGCGCGTACATTCTAATCACTCTTCACTGCATATATTATGTGTACATGTTGTACTAATTGTGTTTATTGAACGCAGCCTCACTTTTACTCCTTTCGAAGATCCAGTGTGCACGGAAGATGGTAGCGTATTTGATATAATGTTAGTTTTTCTCTCTCTCTCTCTGTGTGATTTTGGGCCTTATTCATTTGGAATTGATCTCATGGCGTAGTTTGATTTTTGGGTTTGGAAATTTGTGTGCAGGAACATAACCCCTTACATAAGAAAGTATGGGAAACATCCAGTTACTGGTTCTCCTTTAAAGATGGTGGATCTTATCCCACTCACTTTCCATAAGAATCATGAAGGTTTGTGCTGTCTTCCCTTTTTTTTTTTAAATTATTGGGTTTATTCAAATTTTTGTTGCCAATGTTTTCACTCTTTCATTTTTGCATATGGGTGGGAAATTTTCTTGATTCTCTGAAGCATTTTGATGTACTCAGTTTGTTTATGTTGGAATCTTGTAAAATAGATTCACTTCTTAACCTTTGAACATATTAGTTTATTTATTTCTAATTTGCAATGCAGGTGAGTATCACTGCCCGGTGCTAAATAAGGTTTTTACTGAATTTACGCATATTGTTGCTGTGAAGACGACAGGGAATGTGTTCTGTTATGAGGTCAGTTTATGTTTTATGTTGATACGAGCCATATTAACTTAAATATCTTGGTCTGCTTTGTTTATTCTGTTGCTCCGTATCTTTAGGCTATTAAAGAATTAAACATCAAGACCAAGAACTGGAAGGAACTCCTCACGGACGAACCATTTTCTAAGGAAGACCTGATAACTATTCAGGTAACTGAGAGCTATTTGACTGTGTTTACGTGTTTCACTTATACTTGTTGATGTGCATTACCATCTGTTAAGCATGTTTATCTATGTGCGTATGGTTGCAGAATCCTAGCGCACTTGACAGTAAAGTTACTGTGGATTTTGATCATGTCAGAAAGGGTTTGAAAGTTGATGATGAAGGTAAGCTTTATCCTTGTTTGACATTGTTCGTTGAATTTTCCTGTTTTTATTTTCTAATATGATTTTGATTTATCATTGTTTCTTTCAGATCTAAAAAGTTCAGATCCAACCTATAACCTAAATATATATGGAGACATCAAGCAGATGCTAGAGGAGCTTGGAACTGAGAAAGGAAAGCAAACTGCACTTCATGGAGGAGGTGGTGACAAGGCACAAACTGAAAGGGCTGCTGCGCTAAAAGCAATTTTGGCTGCAAGGTCACGTATTAAGGAGGACGCAAAGTCAGATTCAAATGGGGAAACAAAAGGCTCTAAAGCATTTAGTGTTGTAGATGCTGCATCTGCTTCAGTACATGGAAGAAGTGCTGCAACAGCAAAAAGTGCATCAAGCGATAAGACAGCTGCTCGGATAGCCATGCACATGGCTGGTGAGAGGACTCCTGTAAATGCAAAAATGGTTAGTTTTCATGATTTTGAATTTCATTTTACCCCAAAATCAGATAATATGATACCAACAAATGATCACTTTGGCAACTCAAATTCGATATACCTCTGGAGGGTTTCTTAACCTTACTTTTTAGCTGACGCTTTCTAGCTGACTTGATTGCTTGGGTTGGTTCACTGTGTGTAATTTCAGTGTTGGTGGGAACCTGAATATTGTTTACACGTGATGTTATCATCAAGTGCTTTTCTTTATTAGTGATTTTACTTTCAAAAGTATGCTTTCAGGTGCATGCCCTTAATAATGAGTTTTTAAGCTAGTTTTTCTAACCATAAGACAGACTAAAACATATTCTGTTTTGACATGAGAATTGCTTTCAGGTAAAGAGCCGTTATACAACTGGTGCTGCTTCGCGATCCTTTACTTCTACTGCTTTTGATCCTGTTACCAAAAATGAGTTTGAGTACATCAAAGTTGAGAAAAATCCCAAGAAGAAAGGTTATGTTCAGTTGCATACAACTCATGGTGATCTGAACATTGAGTTACACTGTGATATAGCCCCAAGGGCATGTGAGAACTTTATAACACTTTGTGAACGTGGGTACTACAATGGAGTAGCGTTTCATAGGAACATCAGGTATAAGCATGCTAGTGACTTTGATTATATTATACGATATGATATTTTCTTGGCTTTTGGAATTGGGATCCTATTGGAACATGCATGTTGAATAGGTTATTTCAATTTTGTTCAGGAATTTTATGATTCAAGGTGGTGATCCTACTGGTACCGGGAGAGGAGGCGAATCTATTTGGGGAAAACCTTTCAAGGATGAGGTAAATTCCAAGTTGCTTCATTCCGGAAGGGGTGTTGTTAGTATGGCAAACAGTGGGCCCCACACCAATGGTTCTCAGTTTTTCATCCTCTACAAGTCAGCAATTCATTTGAACTTTAAACATACAGTATTTGGTGGAGTTGTTGGTGGCCTGACAGCATTAGCTGCAATGGAGAAAGTTCCTGTTGATGATAATGACCGACCTCTGGTATACTATGGATTCATCTTAGATTTTTTGTTGCTGTATCAATATACATTATTGGCATGTGATATTTGATTGGTTGTTTAGCCAGCAACTGGTAATTATTGTACATATCTTTTTTTTGTGTTAAAAGTACATGTTTAGTTTCTGGGCAGACTTCAAATCGTATTTGATTTTATTGTAATATACGAAAACAAATTTACACTCACACTTTTCTTCATGTCTCTCGTGTTTGTGTTTGTTTTTCTGTCAATTTTGCAGGAGGAGATCAAGATAAATAGTGTTACAGTATATGTAAATCCTTACAACGAACCTGACGAGGAAGAAGAGCAGGAGAAGGTCAAAGATGAGCAAGATGCGAAGGATGAAGAAAATGTCAGTTTTTTGCCCTTTTACTTTTCAATATTCTGTTTAAAGTTGCTGATTTTAATTGAGCATGACATGAGTATGGCTCGTTTGTCAACGTACCAGGACAAGGTTGGCTCATGGTATAGCAATCCGGGTACAGGGACAACAGAATCTGGAAATGGTGGTGGCGGTGGTGTTGGAAAGTATTTGAAAGCAAGGAATGCTTCAACTGAAGCTGGAACCATTGAAAATGGTTCAGCTATGATTGCTGTGGTAAAGAAAAGAAAAATAGGAGCTTCAGCGACAGAGTTTAAAAACTTCTCTGGGTGGTGAGGAATCTTGAATCTTGTACTGCGGGCATGTAAAATTAATCAGTAATGTATCAGTGGCCCTGTAAATTGTTCATGAGAAGAAACGAAACCAGAATTGTAAAATTTTGAGTCAGCACTTTTCAGAAGAGGGAATTGTTTTAAAGTTTGCATTTACAGTAAGGTGTACAAGTCAGGAATAGTTGAGTTCTTGAGCCCCTAGTGGGCTTTGAAGGTGGGCTCCTTGTAAGCCTGTGGGTTGTTCACCTCTTCCTTAGCGGATCGCTGAGTACCTAATTTATATCCTCCCAGTTGATTCGTCGGGCCGGGATGTGGGGGGCCCTTTGGATTGGGGATTAACCTTTTTGCAACCAGGAATAGTTGAGTTCTGATCCATTGCAGAGATTTACTAAGTGCTTTCTCGCAATATCTCTCTCCATCCCATAAGTTTGTGCCTGAGATGTTTAAAGGGAAGGAGGATATGACAGTGGCAACTTCCTTTTTCTGTTGCAGCGTTTGCATATAGAATCATTATTTTGACTGTGAATTGTCATATTCTCATGATGGATTCTCTGGACCATTAGCTGTTTCCTGACCAATTTCATCTCTGGATTCACTTTAGGATTCTTGCGTTCTCCTTTATCAAGTTTTATCTTTTACCAAACTATAATTCCACCTCCTTCGATACATTTGACAAAGCTGTGTTAAACCATTTTTGCTTTTAAGGATCAACTAACTATTTTCCTGCTTTATCAATTGTATGTTGATTTAGTGCTGTAATTCCAAGGTATTAATTCACGCAAAAAAAAGATTCTGCAAAAACTCAAAGTAACTTGAAAACTAGTAGTTGATTTCCTGCAAGTAAAGGCCTACTAAGAGCTAAAACCTCAATGATTTGAAAACTATAGGTGTCACTCCACATCAGAAATAGAACGGGACTGGATCATAGGATCGCACTGAATCAGAGGGCACACTAAAATTGGGAACTTCAGATCACAATTAGTCAAAGTCAACTTTCTAATAATTGTACGGCATTGCATAACAAGAACACAATAACGATTAAAAGCTAATTAAAAGGCCTGAAATGACAATTAAAATCAATCATTGAAAAGGATCAATGTGTTTTTGTATTGGTTTTATTTTATTTGAAAAAGAGGGGGGACTTATTTTAATTATTTTCTTTAGGATTGGTTGTAATGTCCCACTCTAAGCTTGTTAATTGCAACTTGAACTATATCCCTAATTACTTATTAAAAGAAAAAAAGTCTAAGAGAGATAGTAGCAAGATATCCAATGATTAAAGAATCTAATATGTTGGGTTGGTTTATCTGTAAAAACTTTGAACTGTTTTCAATTTTTCGGTTCGATTTATTTTAATAATTTTAGTTATTAAAATTTGATCAATTCGTTAATTAGATTAAGACAATCTCTTTCAATTATATTTTAAATTCTTTAATTGTATTTAATTTTTATCCAATTTTAAGATAACCTAATATCAATTGAATATTTAAATTTTAAATTTTGTGTCTTACCAGTTTAACTTTCGATGCGATTTTTAAAACATTGAATATAAGAAACTGAAAAAAGATTTATAGTATAGTTGAGTAAGTGACGTTATATCTACAAGGATTATTATTTTATTAATACTTAGGCTCACAAGACTCTTAATTTTTTTTTTTGAGAAATAACATCCTCTTAATTTATGCAAGTAGTTTTCATTTCTTTTAATTTTTAATTTTATGAAAAATGTAAAAATTATTTTTGTTCTATTTTTTCATTATATGATTTACTATTCGTTAAGTATATATTATTTGATATAATTAATTTGATTATCACATTATTTTAACTAAAAAAATATTTTCAAGATACATAAATATGAAAACTTTAAATTTGTTTATAAAATATATTAATAAATTTAAATTATAGAGTTTAGAATTATTTATAAGAATGAAATGAATGAATTCAATTTATATAACGCGGAATCCGAACAAGGCTATTGAGTATTGATAAGGGTTAATGATTAACAGGGTTAACCTCTAGTTTATATTTACAACAAACTAAAACTCTTAATTTTTGTATTTTTATTTAGTATACAGTAAAATTGAGTAAAATTTTATATTTAAAATATAAATTATCCAAATATGAATTAATAAGAATTTCACAAGAATATTAGAAGTTCTAAAAAAAAGGGAAAATTGAAATAAAATTGATATTATTGCGTTAGTATAGTTTTCATTTAGTTGGCCCATATTGTAATTTTCTATTTCATCCATTTTTTATTTAATCTTAATGGAAGAAATCCCTCGATGGTAAGAGTATGAGTCTTGGAAATTTAATTCTTTTTAATGCGTAATATATGCATATATGGCTTTTCTATTAGATAAGGATAAAAATATGTACTACAGGACCTTTTCAAATCTTGCGTTTTAATGAAACTTTTAGTGGATGGTGGTTGCTGTTCTTGTTATATGAATATAATAAATTAACCATGCAATCCTTTCCATCTTTCTTTTAACTTTTGGAACAGCAAGTACATGACAAAGAGAGTGAGTATATATTTCGGGAAGTATAGTTTTACCATATCCATTACTATAATTTCGATAGCTTATTTTGATTGGAGATGTCTGAGGAACAGGAGTTCCCCTAAACTCAGTTCTCTAGACGTACAATACAAGAAAACAAAGCAAATTCACACATGAAAATCCCATAATCATTAGCTGAGGAAATCAAGGACAGGAAGCAACAAGCAAGACATTTGCCAAATAGAAGAAAACAAAAGAAAATATGCAGAGCTAATTTAGCTGAACATATGTACAAAAATATAAAGGTAGACATACCCACTTATCTATTCTGGACCACTGACCCAACCTGCTCTTATGGTCTTCCATTGTGGAATTACACATGTATGTAGAAAATGTTACAAATATATGCATGGACTTGTACACCAACGACCCTCCCTCTTTCTCTCTACGTATACGGGCCAATCAAATATGTAATGTGATGATGCTGTTTCTAGAGAGAATTTAAGGTTTTAGGTAAGGACAAGAAACTGAAGACAACAAAAGATCAAGTTGTGTATAGTGCGGTAGGGGGTGCAATGATATTGAGTAGACTTGGCTATGAAGACAAGGCAAGTCAAGTGAGTTGGGAGATTGTATGACATGAAATTGGAGAAGATAGAGGAGCTAGCTAATTACAGTTTGGTTGTGAAATATAGATACTACGAAATGGATTTAAGAGTGAGGGATGTAAGCTAGAAAAGTGAACAAGCATGCCCTAGATTTTGAACAAGGGAAATTATCGACATTAATTTTAATAACTGAACTGAAAATTAAATCGATAAAACAAGAGGTTTATGATTTAAAAGGTTTAATCGGTATTAGATTACTATAAAATCGATTAAAAATTAAATAAAATTAAAGAATTTAAAATATTATTAAAAGGGATTATCCTTTATCTATGGAGGAATTTTAAATTTAATTAAAAAAAGAAATTGTTAAATAAAAATTAATTGATTTATAAGAAATTATTAATTTATAAAAAATAATCTATTAATTAATAAATTGATTGATTTAAAAATTATTAAAATAAATTGAACCGTAAAGTTAAAAATTAAACTAAAAAATTGAACAGTTCAAAATTTTTAATGTTTAATTTGTCGAATTGGTTGAATTTTTTTAAGTATTAGAAATTATTATTATTATTACTTGTTATTATTATATGACATAAATATGTGATGCATGGTTTAATGTTGGAGTATAAAATAAGGAAACAAAGTAGGGAAAGGAAAGGAATTTTGGCAGAGCTTGAAGAGGGATCAGGAGGCAAAGGAATGTATTGGGAAGTGGGTTTCCTGATGATATGCACGCCGGCCGGCAGCTTTACTATTTACTATACAACCATCTCTTTCTAAGCCTAATTGGCACGCCTGCACCTCACTCTCCGCTAAAACCCATATCAAACTCTTCCATGTAGTTCTCTTTAAGGTGTTATAATCCTGTTTCGGTTAATCGCCTCCTGATTTTTTTTTTTATATATCAGCATAATAAGTGCAACAGGTTTAGGTATCTTTTCATTATCTTTGTTGTACTTCGATATTGCTAAACATTAGCCATTTCAAGCCTAACCTCAATGTCTTTTTTGAGTTCCAGTCAAACAGAATTACTCAATTATCTCTCTTTCCTAGGTTATGATATGCTACTTTATGTAATAGAGTAAAGAATGTTGAACTATGCAAGTGAAACCCAATGGCCCACTTCCTACATTCTCATCGATCACACAAAAGAAAAGCTCATTTATACTCTCATGGATTCCTCTCCCCTTTATCAGACTCTCTTTGTCTCTCTCTTTTTTCCATCTATTCCTCTTCTTCCAGTCTTAATTATCAAAAGTTCCATGGCTTAACCCAACTTGAAAGAAAGATCCTAACTTTAATCGTTTCTCTACCCCAATTCCACAGTTTTTCTTCCTTCCAACGAAGATCATCAATCCAGAGGTTTTATGTTTGATGTGGGTCTCTGTATCTGTTACATGGATACCTTGTTTAGGTTAGTCAGTCTTCAACAATCTGATCAGTCTTTCAATTCTACAAGCAGAACCTCAAGTAGCTCCAGATCCTCGAGACAAAATCACAGTAACCATCATCGCTACCGACAAGAAGACGAAGAATGCTTCAACTTTTTCATGGATGAAGAAGACTTCTCGTCGTCTTCTTCTAAATATTACTATTCTCATCACCATCAACAACAACAACACACCCCCACATCAACCACCACTAACACTAGCACCCCCACCACTGCTCAACCTCCTCTCGACTCCACCGATTTCATTCCCTCTCCTTTTTGTGACCTGAACTTGGAATTCTCCGGAAAGTGGTCCACGGATGTCCTCCTGGAAGCTGCTCGTGCCATCGCCGATAAGAACAGTGATCGTGTCCAACAATTGATGTGGATACTCAACGAACTTGGCTCTCCTTATGGCGACACCGACCAAAAGCTTGCTTTTTACTTCCTCCAAGCTTTATTCAGCCGCATGACTGACGCCGGCGAGAGGTATTACCGTACTTTACAGTCATCATCTGATAAAACATGCTCTTTTGAATCCACGAGGAGAATGATATTGAAATTTCAAGAGGTGAGTCCTTTGACTACTTTTGGTCACGTCTCGTGTAATGGTGCAATAATGGAAGCTTTTGAAGGTGAAAGTAAGTTGCATATTATTGATATTAGCAACACATATTGCACCCAATGGCCAACTTTGCTCGAAGCTCTCGCGACTCGCAGCGACGAGACATCAGAGCTCAGGCTAACCACCGTCGTGACTTCCAAAACCAGTGTAGTTACTCCAAGCAATGGAGGGTTAGCTGCAGTTCGAAAAGTAATGAAAGAAATTGGAAAGAGAATAGAAAAGTTTGCTAGGCTCATGCGTGTTCCATTTAAACTCAACATCATACACCACGCAGGTGATCTAAGTGACCTAAACTTCGCTGAATTGGACATCAAAGACGATGAAGCTTTGGCCATCAACTGCATCGGAGCTTTGCACTCGATCGCTTCTGTTTCCAATCGCAGAGACTATGTTATATCGACTTTCAGAAAATTACAGCCAAGAATCATCACTATCGTAGAAGAGGAAGCTGATCTCGAGGTGGGTGTTGATGGGTTAGAGTTTCTTAACGGTTTTCATGAATGCTTGAGATGGTTTAGGGTTTACTTCGATTCATTAGACGAGAGCTTTCCAACAAGAAGCAACGAAAGATTGATGCTTGAAAGAGCAGCAGGGAGGGCCATGGTTGACCTAATAGCATGTCCACCATCAGAGTCTGTGGAACGAAGGGAGACGGCGGCGAGGTGGTCCGGACGGTTGCATGCCGGAGGCATCATTCCGGTGGTCTTCAGCGACGAGGTGTTGGAGGATGTACGCGCCTTGTTGAGGAGGTATAAGCCGGGTTGGTCAACGACACAATGTGAATATGGTGGAATATTCCTGTGTTGGAAGGACCACCCTGTTGTGTGGGCTAGTGCTTGGAGGCCCCAATGATCATTAGAGTTTCATATCTTTTTCTCTTTTTTTTTTTATTTCTGATTTTTAAGGTAAAAGCTTACACGTGTGAAGATTTCCTTTAGCACGTGCATGGAAGTGATGATGTGGGGGGATGGTATTGGCTGGATAAAGGAGAGAGTGGTGAAGGAATTCTTTATGATTCTAATAATTATTTTTAAAATAATTAGTAAAGTTACTCTTTTGTAATCGAAAGGTTATAGGTTTGAGTCATGAAAATAACATCTTTATAAAATAAAAAAAGACAAGCGGGGAGTTTTATGTTTTGAAACAACTTATTGACTTTTAAATAACGTGGTCTTAATTATACTTTGAAAATTTTCATTTTAATGTTAAAAAAATGCTTTATAATTTTGTTATTAGATAATTGATACATTAATAAAATTTTTTTATATTATAATTCAAGTCAAAAATTTTAATATACTCAATTTAGAATTTTGAGTAGGCCAAATTGAAGTTATATCAAATTTTAAATTTTCTAATTTTTATGGGAAAAAAAATCTTTTTTTGGATAAAATTAAAAGCTTTTCTTTAATTTCAAAATCTTGACTTCCATTACATGTTGACTCATGGCTTAGCTTGCTATTGATACAAAAAAGCAGGTATCAAGTGCAGAGTTATGGGCCGGTACGTACCGTACCGGTACGGCGACGGATGTACCGGACGAAAATTTCGGTCGGTACCGGCCGGTACCGGCAAATCCGGTATTTTCCGGACCATTTCGGAAAATACCGAAATCTCCAGGGACTAAAATGCAAA
>JANSVB020000418.1:456623-466939 GCA_025504935.2 Erythroxylum haughtii
ATTCCATTAACTCACTACCTAACATCTTTAATGCTAACTCATACTAATTAATGTCAAGTTAATTAATGCTAACATAATTTACTTAATTACTCTAATCATGCTTAATTTTTAAAAAAAAAAATTTGGGGCTAACATTTTCCTATTAAACAGAAAGTACAATTATTCAATATATTTGATGATAATTTGAAAGGGAGAGATAGTCTAGAGAGTATGGTGGAGCTAGGATGACCTAGACGTTGATGCCACGGATTGAGTGAAGTGGAAGATTCTTGGAAGGCAATTGGAATTTGAAACCAAAGTAGGATATGCATGAGATAAAGATTATTGTGGATGGATCCCACGAATAGTGGTGTCTTGATATTGAGATCCTTCACAATGTAACCAAATGGGTTAAATTCAATAAGGCAGGATTTATCTTTAACAAATTTAGCTACAAAGAGTAAATTGGCAATAAAATCGAGAACGATTAAGATATTATTTAAGTGAAGAGGAGGAGTTGTAATGGATAAGGTGATATTACCAGTGGAGAAGATGGAAAGGGTTTGTTCATTACCAACAATCACTTGATGAGGACCACTATATAGAGTTTCAGAGTCAACAAGGTTAGGGTTTGGGGTCATATGATTTGTGGCGTCAATGATTGGAAGCCATTTGGTGAGAGTATTAGAAGTGAAAGTGGAGGGATTCAATGTATCTTAGATATTTAAGGTAGTAAAGGCAGTGGAAATGGAGGGTGGAGAGGACGATTTCGAGATTCAAAATATTTGTAACGATAATGGGTTGCAATATGGCGTCATTTCCAGCAAATTTGACATTGGGATGGAGGTTTGTATGAGTAATTAGGCTTGGAGGATTGATAAGTGGGCTGGGCTTGTATGTGGTTAGTGTAGGTATTATAAGGTGATGTAGGCTGAAAAGAACTGACAAGGGCCTGCTCATGTGGGCTAGAAGGAAATGTTTGCGGCCCAGAAAGAGTGGCCCATGTATTTTAGGGTTAAAAGAACAACATCCTCCTCCTCTGCTTCGAGTTGTGCCATGCCCGTGGAGAGATGGAGAAGAGCGACGGCCATCAATGACATCGTGAGGGTTGTGTCTGGTGAGGGAGTCGAATGAAATGATAAGAAACGCTGCTCGTGGATGAGAAGCTTCGCTCTGAGTTCATCGAAGAAGATGTGGATTCTCGGTGCTCTATCGTCGTAATAAAGGATTCATAATTTGCTAGCAAACCATTCAAGGTAAAGAGAATAAGATCATTATCAGTTATTTGATCACCAATAGCTCATAGTTCATCAGCTGTATTTGAGATAAAAGTCAGATAATCGGTAATGGACTGATTTCCTTTCTGTAATGTGTGTAGTTTATGTCAGAGAAGAGGGTGTTGGGAAGTAGCTTGCTACATGAAATGACGCTTAAGATCAACCTAAAGATCACGAGTAGTGGTACTGCCGACAACAAGGCAGACAGTGGAGCTTGATAGAGAAGCAGTGAGGAAGCAATAAACCAGGCGGTCATATTTCTGTTATTTGTGAAATTTGCCCATTACCTCGTTAACATGTGTTTTTGGTCTTCACTCTTTGGCTCTACTTTTTGAATGTCCTACAATGAAAAATAGTAGTTTTTAGTATCAATTGTTCTAAAAATCAATTTAGTGCAATTACTAGTTATTTGTAATAATTTTACCTTCAAACTACATTAATTCAAAACAATCACTCATGAGCTAAATTAAATACAATATCCGATAATAAGAGCCAAAAAGTAACAAAAACTACGAAATTGTCACCAAATGATATAGGAAACTTGGGTTCAATTACCAACCAACTCAGAGGTAGTGAGGATAGAGTGAATCTGATTACGCCAAATAAGGTAATTTGTGTTATCCAGTTGACTAGTGAGAAAATTAGTGATATAGTTGATTGGTAGAATAGGGGAGTTGAAATCGACCATGATGAGTGTTTGCTTGATCGGATGTAGTAGAAGAATTGATTGTGTAATGTCTTTAGTAATGTGGGAATGTAAAGCAATGTGCATTGTGCGTGATAGGTGTTTGAGGAAATAACTAAAAGAAGATGTTATTTGTAGGAATGAGTCTGTGGTTGAGTGTTTATGTTGAACAAAAAAAAAAACTGAAAACAGATAAGTGTCTGTGACTAGAATGAATGTATAGGCTCTGATACTATGAAAGGAATAGAAGAAGAAGACAATTTGTATGTGAATGTATTGTATTTCTTATGTATTGCAGAGTAACTTTACATTGTATTTATACACATTTGTAATATTTAAAAAGTTAATAAAAATCAATTGAGATACACAGGATAAAATCAAATTACATATCAAAGAAGATCAAATTTGTGCGAGTGAAATTATGGAGAATTGTATGTATATGTATATATTTATCAAGAACAATAGGTAGCGATGGTCTAGGTTGACTAAAAGGTAACCCTAACTCCTTTCTCAAAATGTTGCCATTTTAGAAAGTGAAACTGAAATGATATCATTTTTTGTCTTAATCCAACTTGACTTATTGCCAAATCTAATATTAGGATGGTTATACTCATTGTTGAATTTGTTAATGAGAGTAAATATAATCAAGGCATATATTTAATTTGAGGTTGAGTCAATCATTAGAAGAATAATTAAGTAAAAAAATTAGGATATAGTATGAAAAAAATTCTAACTTCCAAAACACTCCATAAAAAAACCAAGAGGCGTGTTCACGTATAATAAGGGATCGGATCTGATGAGTTGAAGATGTTTATACTTAAGCAACCTGTCGTCAGCAATATCTCTCAGCACGACTCACGAGGGATTTGTTGAGTAGGATTGGTTTATTAACTATCATTTTCATTGTTATTATATATTTTCCTTTTAACGTTTAATTGTTAATTCTCCCTTATCCTTTTCTTTTAATATATTACTTACTTCGATTAAACTTCATTCTAATATTATATTTCCCTTTAAACAATTTTTTAAATGGTTAATTCATGTCTCGTGTAGATATAATAACATCATTAAAATTGTAAATTACATATTGAATTATGAAAAAAAAGGTCGATGATTAAGGAACTACATTTATTTGAATTCATCAAAAAAGGAAAATAAGTTTAAATTTTCCTTATATTCAAAAAATAATCATTTGGTTATAAATATTTTAAATAGTTTGAAAAAAATTAAGACTTATTATTAATTACAAATCTCTTTTTTTAGAGAACAATATATTTTTATCAGGACATCGACATAATTATTACCGTAGTCAAACGTTTGTATCGTGTTGAAGTTTTTGACGATTCTGTGTTGTCTCGTGCTCAGAATCACAGATACAAATCTGGACAATTGTGATGTGACACTTACCTTTCCATAAACCACAATTTACACAAAACACAAGTAAAGAGTTGGCAATTTGCCTCCTTCGATAGCTTGTCGTAGGAAAATTAGTGCCAAACTGGCAAGTCGAGTCACAACTACAAGGAGCCCATCTTTGGCGTCTCCGAATCTGCTGACAGCATCTTCCTTTCTCTATTGCCAATGCCCTTCTTCCCTCCATTTCTTTCTTCTTCTTTAAAAGGCAATGTTTTCCATAGTGGGGTTCTTCAAAGTTCCTGTCTTCGTGTTCCTTTCGGTGCGAGTGTGTCCTTTGGTTAACGGTTAGAATTCAAGCTCATTTACATCTAGTATTTAGGATTTTTGTCTCGTACTTGGTTCCCATTTTCTTGGGTTCACCTTTTGAGTTTACCACGACGTTTGTTATATCCGCTCGCGAATTATAACTCAACATTCAATCCTTCTGCAGAGACCCCATCTGGGTTGTTCTTATTTCAGGAACTAGCTCTTTGTTTCGGTTCCTGGGTTTCGTTTGCTTTTTCTGTTATTTTTGAATGCATTTGTGGATTGCTTCTCTTTATAGTTGAGTTGGAGTAGCATGGTTTATGTGGAGTTGTTAAAATTGAGCTTGGTGTGTGTTTATGCTTGTTAGTAACTGTTTATCTACGTTGGTTCTAAAAGTCGGATTCTTTTTGACCTCTGCAACGTTTATGTTGGTTCTGACTTAGGATGGAAGGTGTAAGACTACGCGCCGAGGATTCTAAGGTGATATCTGAAACATTAGAAATGCATCAAGTAAGCTCATCCAATAAGGGGAAAGGCAGGAGACTATGGAAGAAAGTAAAGTATCAGTTGGTAGAGTACCATTCTTTGCCAGATTATTTAAGGGACAACGAGTACATTTTGGGCCACTACCGAGCTAATTGGCCATTGAGGGAGGCTTTGCTTAGTATCTTCTCTATCCACAATGAGACATTAAATGTTTGGACGTAAGTTTCCTCTCTCATGCAACAATGTTCTCAAAAAAGAAAGGAGAATCCTTTTATGTACCTGTAGTTATTTGCTTGGGTTTTGACTTGTGTTTGGATTATGAGATGTTAGGATTGCTGGAAGATCAATCGCCTGGTTTCTTTTTTTGGCTTCAATGTTTATGATTGTTTTGGCTTTTAGTTTTAAAAATATTGTTTGGTTCTATGCTTATGTGGTTGTTACTTCACCTCTGAAATAAGAAATTGTAGAGAACCTAGAGAATGAACTCTTCATAACCTTAAAGGGTCATGATGATTTTGAAATACTAATTATGAGGTTACGAGTTTCTAAGAAGAGGATCAGTGGTTGGACTTACTGCTTTATTATCGCTCACTTGAAGAGGATCAGTGACTAGTCGGAAAGGTGCAGATTTCATTATGATGGAACTTTTTTGTCAACGCGGATGAGAGTCCAAATGGAATGCCAACAGATGTCTTCAGATACGAGCAAATGCTCTTTACTCAATCCATCTGTAGGAACATTTGAGATGCATAATACTAATTAGGTTTTTATGAGAGAAAACGGAGTAGCCATGCCATCAGATATGAGGGAGCATAGTGTCCAATAATGGAATTAGATCTTTTTACATCCTATTTTCGAAGAGTATTTCATGAAGACATTAGCTGAACCATATCATAAATTGCAACCTATCTGTTTACTTTAATCGTGTCTATATCTTAGATATATGAACATTGAATCCCGGGAACAACAATCCTGTGATGCTATATAGATTTATGGCTATATGTATTTATCTTGTTTAATCTTTTATTAACTAGAAGTTCTGAAGTTGTTGAAGAAATACATTCTGTTATTGGCTTGAAGGGTAACTTTCTTGTGGTTTAACTATTATTTCTTGCAGGCATTTGGTTGGGTTCTTACTATTCCTTTCTCTGACCATATACACTGCAACGAAGGTACCAACAGTTGTTGATCTACAGTCTCTACAGCTGCCAGAGGTGTTAAAGGCTGATTTGCACAAATTAGTTGCATGTCTCCCTTCTTTTCCCCACATGCCTGATCTGCACAGACTAAGGGATGAATTGAAGTCAACCTTACCTTCTATGGATCTGATTTCTTCTCCTTCAAGATGGCATGTTGTGGAGCTTCTCTATAATTGTTTGCCTGAGCGTTTCTCACTTGGCAACTCCACAAATGTTTGTGTCCTGGTAATGTTTCTTTCCTTTATATTCCATTTATCGAATATCGGATCTAGAGTATAGGAAAAATCTTGCACCAGAGAATTCCGTTTTCTTCCTAATTAATTATTCAACTTGTGTTCTTCATGACCAAATGCAGCGTAATATGACAGATGATATGGCGAACATAGTAACACCCCTGATGGTGAGGCCGATTACCCGATGGCCGTTCTTCGCTTTCTTGGGCGGAGCCATGTTTTGCTTGCTTGGTAGTAGTGTTTTTCACCTTCTTTCTTGTCACTCTGAGACGCTATCATGTATTATGCTCAGGCTTGACTATGCTGGAATTGCTACGCTGATATCAACTTCCTTTTACCCTACTGTCTACTACTCCTTCATGTGTTATCCATTCTTCTGCAACCTTTACATGGGGTTCATAACTATTTTCGGAATTGCCACAGTCTTGTTTTCTCTGCTCCCCATGTTTCAAACACCTGAGTTCCGCACAACTCGTGTATGTCTCTTCTCAGGCATGGGTTTGTGCGGATTGGTACCGATTCTGCACAAGCTAATATTGTTTTGGAGCCTGCCAGAGGCACTCCATACGACCGGCTACGAAGTTTTGATGGGGCTGTTGTATGGAATTGGAGTACTAGTTTACGCCGCAAGGATTCCTGAACGATGGATGCCTGGGAAATTTGACATTGCAGGTCACAGCCACCAACTCTTTCATGTACTTGTGGTTGCTGGAGCATATGCTCATTATCGTGCAGGGGTCGTTTACCTCAGGTGGCGAGACCTGGAAGGATGTTAAGTAAATCCTGTAAGCCCTGTATCATGATCATTTCATTGTACCTTTGATTGTATAAATATTGCTTATAGTATGAACGCAGCTGGAATGTGAGATTTGGGGAAGTACCTCTTCTAACTAGTAGAGAGAATTTGTATAAATAACAAAGGTTAATTAGGTATGATGCAAAAACTAATGGCAGCTCCATTGCCCATCATCATCAAAATCTAAAATTGGTTCTTGAATTGGTCAGTGAAGGTACTTGAGTTTGCAGAAACTGTCTGCAAAGGATATTCACGACCATTAAATCCTTCACATGCATGTAGGCCTTACTCACCTGCTACTCGCTTTTGTCTCTTTTCGTCTCACTTTAGAGCTCTCTTCAGTCTTCACCGGCATGCTTGTTGACCTGACATAGGTTTTTGGACCAGTCGACAAGCTCATAGGTAAGGGAATAGACCTATCAATGACATGTGATGGGTGCAATGCGATTAGTAGAAGAAATTGACATAACAAGAGCCCTTTTTTTAGGCGAATTTGATGAAAATATCACTTTAAGTTCCCATTTTGTAGTTGCAAAACCATCATACACTTAAAAGGTTGCTTTTCCTTAACTAGTTTCCGATGATTACGGTCAAACAGGCGGTCCGATCTTCCTGTTCGGTTTCTTTGTTAGGAAAGATCATGACATAGTGATTCCTATGGCAGATGGACTAAGACAGGACTAATGCTCCTGAACCATTATTATCGTGTTTTACTAAATAATTAATAATAAATTATAAATAAAATAAATTTGAATATATAAGGATTTAAAAACTCAGTAATTCTACTTTTTAAGAATTATTTACATAATTTTAAATAATTCATGATTACATAAAAAAACAATATCTGAAAGCCGACACTTGGAACTGTTCACGGAGATTACGCACCGAACTATGCAATCTAAGCCACCTGACAAAAACGACTGTCGGTTAGACAATCCCAATCACGTGCACCAGTCCACGTGTCAATCCCAGAATCGTCCACACTTAAACACCTTATTTATAGGAAGAAGCAGCATAGTTAAAGAGGAGGAAGCGGACCCCACCGTACCGTAGTTTACGCTTTATCTTTCCCATCCCTGCGCATTTTAGCCTCCTCCGCGCTCATATACCAAAGTAAAATTAACACACTCTGTAACACTCACTCTCTGAACTAAAGCCCGCTTTAAGTAAGAAAGTACAAGAAAATTGAAGTTTGATTAGATTGGATTGTATCGTATCTCCACCCGTTGGAATGGCTTTTCTCTGCTAAATTTAGGCTGGTAGTTGCGTGATGGAGACTAAGAAAGCAACCTTTCAAGCTCTTAAGGCACCACCATCTGTCCGCTAGTCGACGCAAGACAGACGAGAGCAAGCTCCAAAGCTTTCGTTTGTAGTTAACCAAGTTATTAAAATCATTGAAAATGGTCGTGCCAGAAGTTTCCAAGTCTCAGCACTCTCCGATGGCGAAATCGAACGCTCGAAACAAGTCCACTTTTTCGTGTCTCAATGATGGGTTTATCTACCTTGGCGGATCATTGCTCGCGTTCTTACTGGTCTGGTCTTTTTGGTCCTTCGCTGCTCCTAACTTCACTCACAACATGGATCCCACTGTCACCGGTTCGACGTCGAAAGTTGGTTCCGATTCAACAAAATGTCTCCACGGCCAACCCGCTGTTAACCTTGGCTACGACCCACCAGAACCCACTTTCTACGACGAACCAGAACTCAGATACTCCATAGAAAAGCCCGTCAAGAACTGGGACGAGAAGAGAAAAGCGTGGCTCAAACACCACCCTACGTTTGCTGCCGGAACACGTGACCGCGTCGTTATGGTCACTGGTTCTCAACCGACCCCATGCAAGAACCCTATCGGCGATCATTTACTCTTAAGGTTTTTCAAGAACAAAGTAGACTACTGTAGGATCCACGGTATCGATATATTCTACAACAACGTATTGCTTCACCCAAAGATGAAGACTTTCTGGGCAAAGCTACCGGTGGTTAAAGCGGCGATGTTAGCTCACCCGGAGGCCGAGTGGATCTGGTGGGTCGACTCGGACGCCATGTTTACCGACATGGAGTACAAGCTACCGCTACGACGGTACGACTACAAGAACCACAATATTGTGGTCCACGGTTGGGCTAAGCTGATTTACGAGAAGAAAAGTTGGACGGCGTTAAACGCCGGGGTGTTTCTGATCAGGAACTGCCAATGGTCCATGGACTTCATGGACACCTGGGCCAATATGGGCCCCATGAGCCGGGATTACCCTAAATGGGGTGAAATCCAACGGTCAATTTTCAAGGACAAGCTGTTCCCAGAATCGGACGATCAGACGGGTCTGATTTATCTCATCCATCAAGATAAGAGTTTAACGGACAAGATTTACTTGGAGGGAGAGTACTATTTTGAGGGATACTGGGTAGATATACTACCGACGCTGGCCAACATAACGGAGAAGTACACCGAGATGGAGAGAGAAGACGGGAGGCTGAGGAGGCGTCATGCCGAGAAGGTGAGCGAGCAATACGGTGCGTTTAGGGAGCGGAACCTGAGGGGTTGGGGTAACGGAAAGGGGAGTTATAGACGGCCGTTCGTCACACATTTCACGGGGTGCCAACCTTGTAGTGGGGACCACAATCAGATGTACGCCGGAGAGAGTTGCTGGAATGGGATGGTCAAAGCTTTGAACTTCGCGGACAATCAGGTGCTGAGGAAGTATGGGTTTGTGCACCCGGATCTACTGGATTCTCAAACGGTGACGGAGACGCCGTTTGATTACCCTGATGAGGGACCATGGTGAAAGACCAAAACAATGTTCAATGGTTTGGTTTGTTTATACATGGAAAAGAAGAAATGTTTAAAATTAGATTGTTTTTTTTTTTACTTTATATTAGTTTTTATAATAATAAAGAAACGAGGTTTAGTTCATCCCAACCCATATTTATTTAATTTCGCATTTATTAAAAAGAAAAAAGAAGAATAAAGGCATGCATAGCATAGCTCTGGGCATCAGATTCCCCCAGATTTCGAGGAGATGAAGAGCATGAGAAAGGCAATGTTTTGCATGTGGGTATCTAATATGTGAGAGGATCTTTTATTTATTGCATTGTGAATGCTTTTTGGACTTTATGAGCATAATAATTCAAAAGAGGTTGGTCAAGTGTACTTTTGAGGGTTCAAGGGCATGATTGACGCTTAATGTTAGACATGTCTATAATGGGGGAATGATGTAGTTTAAACAATATAATTGGTTGGAGGGAAGCGCTTCCACTTGTGAAATTAGGGGGAACGGCTCCTCTCTCCCCATGTTTATATACTTATCCTGTTCTATTGAATCCAAACCATCCATTTATGTGTCCTAAATCAAGCTCGCTGCTCCTATGGGATACATAAATGAATGGCTTGGATTCAATAAGATATGGTAGATATACAAAAATAAAAACAAAGGATTTCAAGCTGAAATTAGGATGAACCCCTTAGGGGCAGCGAGCTTGATTTAAGCATTTCCTTCCTAATTTAAGGATATTAATGGCAATCTGACCGCTTATAAGGTTTTCAGTAACTTACAGAAATTGCATGCGCGACAGTAGCATAGGGTTAGTACATAGGCTATTTTATCCTATAGCCTTGCTTTAATGTCTTACCCATGAAGGTTCCGTTATGATCAAGCTTCACATTAAACTAAGTTTTGAATTGTCAAACAATTGAACTCCAAAACCTGTAATTAAGCAAACCTCAAGTTTTGTTAATCGATATTCTTGCCTGTGTGGAAAGGTTCAGACTTCTAGTTTGGAATCAGCTTCAACATCTCCACACGAAAAGGGCAAAAATAAAGAGGAGAAGACAAGACACATTGTAAGTTAACAATCTGACACTTGGGCTTTCTTCTTTCTCTCCACGACGTTGTAGTGTCTTGTAAGATTTCTTCTCTCTTAAGTCTGTTAAGGAAAGGATCAGATTGCTCATCATCTCCTTAATTATGGGATCAGTTTCCATCATTTCCCGATATTGTAGTA
>JANSVB020000418.1:640450-657310 GCA_025504935.2 Erythroxylum haughtii
AAAATACAAATGCAAAATACGTATACAAATACGCATGAGACGAACTGTACCCATCCCATCAGTGACGGGATGTTACATCGGCAAAGTGTCATCGACTGTGGCAGTGCCAAGCAATAGGAGACTTGCTATTGATGTTATTGAAAGGGTAATATTTGAGACAGTTCGATCTTTCCTAGAATTTCTGGTGAAAAAATTATATTATGTTATTCACAATTGTGTTTGTGTGATTCGCGATACTATTGTGGATGGTGGGCTTGAGGTTATGAGATTAGTGACAGCCAAATCCTTTGTTACTACTATTTATTATATTTTTTAATATGGGCAGAGTATGGAATCTACTAATAAAAATTGATTAAGCTTGAGTCAACCATTGTCAAAATGACTAAAACTAGTCATTTAGATAGTTGACCCTTATCACTTAAACCCTTTAACATTTTCATGTTTAGTCAATAAGAGATACTCTAACACTCTCCCTCAAGTGTAAATGAGACTGAACATCCAATTGTCACTTGAATTAAACGCAATGGTAACCGAACCGGGCCGTTGAGACTAGGCATCTAGATGAACAATCGAGAAATTAATAATCCGAACTAAACTTATTCTGATACCATAATAGATTTTTTTAATATAGGCAAAATGTCGAGTCCACTAACAAGAATTAGGCTTTGGTCAATCTCTGTCAAAATGACGAAAACTAATCATTTAAATAGTTAACCCTACTACTTATAAACTCTTTAATATTTTCATATTTAGTCAATATATAACACTTTAACACTGTTACGTGTGTTTCTTTGTGGTTGCAGATACTAGATGGGCCGTGGATTTTGGTGCCAACTTAAGGCACTTGGAGTTTCTAGTTGAGTATCACTGCCATTGGATTGAAAAGAGTCATCCATGTTACTTTGTCATTCGAGATCTGATTGATGTATATATTTCGATTTGTCTTTCTCAGACATTTGAGATATACAAATTCTTTTGTGTGATATGTATTACCAAATCATGCGTTTCTTTGACCTATGCAGCAAATTGAACTAATCATTGTTGATGGTTTCATTAGCAGAGAATGTAAAGTTGAAGAAGTCTGAGCTGGAACTTGAGTTTGCCAGCCTTTTTTGAAGTATCTCCATTCAAGATACAATGCCAGGATCCACCGAAACCCATACTGTCTCCATTCCGACTATTAAGATCAAGGGAACTAGGCTTTTCTTGCATCAAGCTGATAAATAGGTAATGGGCTTGAGATAACGAGAATCTGCCTATATACATTGGCTGTGAGTTCCATTATTACTAGATTTCATGAAAAGTTTTAGGTAGAGAATTAGTGACCTATTTTCAACTAGTTAAATCCACATGGATTTTTATGAACGGTAAAGTTGTTATTTTATAATTATAAGATCATATTTAAGTTATCGAAATAACTTCTTTATTAAAATTTTTAGGGAAATATTTTTAATTTTTAGTTTCAGAAAAAACAATTTTATTAAATTTTGGTTACAAAAATAATGATAAAGTACAAGTATCAACAGAATCTAATCAAATATTATTTATATGATAATTTAATCTAATTCTTACATACAACATTTGAATTCAGGCCCAATTGACCCCATCAGCCCGAATTTAATAGGTTAAGTTCGGGTTGATCAAGCTTTAAGTTGACCTGAGTCTCTATATTAATTAGAAAATTAAGATATTTTTGAAAATTTTAAAAATTTAAAAATTTCCTCAATTTTTTAAAATTATAATAGTATTTACATCTTTTATCAATATATTTTTTGTGTGAACTCATTTATTCTGTGCGAAAAAGAAAAAGAAAGAACACCAAAATTTGTAACAGCAACGACCAAAACACGTGTGACGTTTGCTTTTATAGCTCCAGAGCATGCGTACCAATGGCCGTCACCACCGTTGATGTCAACGTCACAAAACATGAAGTCAACAAAAATTTTCCTTAATTGTTTTCAAAATGTGATTCAGGTGGGGGTGTCCAAATTTTTTGATATCTAAGTTATAATGACCAAACTCGAAGTTTGGTTGAGTTTAATATTTTTTTGAAATTTTAGAATTTAGGTTTTTTTTGTTAAAACAAATGTTTTAAAAATCGAATCACCTGAAAAAACAAACTATACTAGATCATCATAAAATTGACTAAAGATGAAATAAAATTAAAATTTTTTCAATATAATTGAAAGAGATTTTTTATTTATAGAAGAATATGAAGTTTAATTAAAAAATTTTAAATAAAAATATATTTATTTATTTTATTTATAAGAACATATTAATTAATAAATTTATTAATTTTTAACAAAAAAATATTAAAATAAATCGAACTAAAAAATTAAAAATTGAACTAAAAAGTTAAAAGATTCAAGGTTTTTACGATTGAATTGATCGAACCAGTTGAATTTTTCAATCATTGGTTAAAACTGTTACATTTTAGCAAGAAGAGATTATAAATACGGGATTTAAATTTCTAATTTAAATTTAAATTCAAATTCAATTTTAATTTAAATAAAATGTATTTATTAATTTAAAATCAAATCTAATTATATTTAAATTATTTTATCACTTTTAAATTGAAGTGATTCATGAGAATTATTTAAGTATTTCACATTAGAAATTTTGAATTTAAAATTTTAAATAATTTTTATGTTATATGAAAGATTTTGATAATTAATTATATTAATTTCATTATTTAGGTAATTAATATATATATTTTTAAAATGATTAGGTAATTAATATGTAACCGAAGATTTCCTCGTTGCACGTTTGAAGATTAGTAACAGATCATTCCCTATTATTGTAGACTGTACATGCGTGACCCAAACGCAGGAACAGACCCTTCGAATGAGTTATGTTATTGTCAATCCTGTAATGTCAGTGTCCGATCATGTTTTTTTTAAGTCAATGATTCTTTGCAGTTGCAGAAAAAAAGATAAAGGAGAAAACAGTAAGCTGAAACGTACAATTATTGTAAGGTACTGCATTCAAAACGTAGCCAAATTTCAACTTATTTATATCATCTCACGTCAATCCATTTTATATTGTAATTTATTGTCAATCAATTAAATTAAAATTATTATTTAACTTTACTTGGTTGAGGTATACATATTTATAAATTCTTCAAACTTTATTCAACCTATATCTAAATAATAATAATTACAGTTTTGTAAAGTGATAAATTTCATAAAATGCAATAACTTCTTAAAAATTAACAAATTAAGAGGGCATTAGACAAGCAAGATATGTTTAAAAAAAACACTTTTCTTATTATAAATTTGCGTATATTAATATTTTCAAATTTTGTATTTAAAATTTTTTTATCTTAAAAGATATATAGGAAACTTTAATTTATTAGTCGGAAAAGAGACACCCCAAAAAATTTTCTAATAGGATAGACAGACAACTGCAGGTTTTTATTCAACATTTTTTTTTCTAAATGATTATTGATGTCGGCCTTCTTGTTTTTTTTTTTTGGTTAGCAAGCAAAGAATCTGCTAGACCTATGTCACGAATGGTAGAATAAGCAAAGTGATAAAACTGATGCTAGAAGCAAGCGATCACAGATATCACATGGGAAGAAAGTGTATTAATTGCTTTCGGTGGCTTTTTTAAAATAAATGTTTTGGTTAATAATGAGAGAGATTTATAATAATCATTATTAAGGTTCCAAATACAAGAACTTAAGAGTGACTGGTTGCTGACTATTATAACCATGAATGATTCTGTTTAATGAATTACAAAAAACAAAATAATAATTACTGACCATTTTTAAATTTAGATAAAATATTAAATTGAAATTCGATAATAACTCTATTTGCAAGTTGAATTTATTTTTGCTAATATTTAAATTTAATTATGTGGATGCAAAGTTTATAACCATTCAAAGTATCTCCTGATCAAGGAAAGGTTCATTTCTCTTTTCTGTGCCAGTTGAATATAGAATAATGGAGTAGTCAAATCCGTGTTGGCTAAAGCTTTGCGTATAGTATAATCAAGACAGTCCTCTCCTTCCAGAAGTACGCATATGAGAAATAGAACATATAGTACTGTTCAATCCTATATTCGGAGAAGAAACCTGTAACCTGTTACGGCTGAGTATTACATGTTGCATAGTTGATAGTCCATAACTAAGTAAGTGACCTGTTTCAGAAAAGTTTCAGGGTCTTCTATTATGCCCCTTTGTGTACACATAGTCTAGATGAGCTGCTAAAGTTCTTCTCATCATCAAGCACTCTTCTTCTCCAACCCCTTCGCAGCTTTCGTCCACCTCTGTTTCTGCAACACCCTGATCATATAAACACACAAAAGCCCCCATAAATTAAAATCATAAGCAATACGATATTAAATTTAACCAAGTTCTTGTGATCAACAGAAACTCATAATCAAAAATTCCAACCTGGTTTTGGTCTTTTGAGTTGGAGTCACTGTAAAAGGCTGGCTCGGGACGGGCAGCTTGAGATAGCGTAAAGCAGAGGAGGAGGGCTATGCAGAAGAAGGCGTTGAAGCTAAGCCTTGACATTTTTGATTGGTCGGACAATAGCGGAGATAAGGTACGCTTGAGTAAGATTTTTTTTTTAAAGAAAGCGCAAGAGCCGTTTGGAGTTTGGGGAGTGGAGTTTGTCGTGTGCATATATAGGAATTTATTGCGGGACATCATGCGTGTATTCGTGTGAACTTGACCGGCTGACACAAGACTTCTAGATTCTAATCTGGGTAAAAGCTACATAAAAATAATAAGCGAATTTTGTACACAAAAAAGGGAAATAATATTTATTGACTTTGCCGTACTTAAGCTAATGTTATTAATTTTATAGTGCCTTATTTTATTTTATAAATTTTAGTTATTTATTTATATGAGTTCTGCGTTTATTTATACGGGACTCATGTAGGACTTACATAAATAAATAATTAAAATTTATAAGACAGAATAGGACACCGTAAAATTAAACAAAAGATCCTGACTCGTTATGAATACCAAATTCAAATTAATATTTAATTTAGTTTTAGTGTAATATGATAATAATACCGATAAATACCGGATATTATTTTAGATCATTTTAAAAATTATAAAATAATTTCTCAATTTAAAATTTTTTTAAAATAATCTATGTCATAATCATAACTTAGGATATCGTAATAATATAAAATACTTCTTTATTTTTATTAATATTATTTCACATGATTTTAATAAATTAAATTTTTTTTAATTTCAAATATTATTTTCACGTATTTTAAATGTTATTATATGCGTATACATTAAAAATATTTATTATCAATATATAATATATAAAATTTAAATTTTATTAAATATGATTATATTAAATTAATATATTTAATCATGCGATCTATAATCACTATATATAGGTCTAATGAAATAAAAATTTATTTAATACATTCTTATTTATATTTTTATTATTTATTAAATAAATTATAGATAATTTTACCGTATTTTTCTTTATATATGAGTAATTATTATTTTATATGGGAGAAATTTAATTTTTTAATTTAGTCCTAAATTTTTTAAAATTTATAATTCTACCTGTATTTTATCGTTATTCTAGGCACTGATCAGTACCAGACGATACCAATCAAAAGAGTAGATACCAACCTGTATGAGAGTTCGGCATAAAACTTTTTTGTTTGTTACTAATTTTTTATTCAACAGTCGTACCCAACTAATGCACAAAAGCTTAATTATAATAAAGTGAATTTTGCATCTAAGTGAAATTAAGTCATTTTGTTATCTGAAATTTACTTCTTTTGAGTATATATATATATTCTTACATCAATTCACATCAATAATTAAGGAGAATAATCTTTATTTCGAAAAAGAGTATTTAATGTATAAGAGAAAACTTCATATTTTAATTTAAAAATTAAGTTTAAAATATATTCTTGCATAAAAATTGGACATCTTGGAAAAACTAAACAGGCTTATCATCCAAGTAGTAGTTCTCGTGTGACATTAATTTTTTAGCTTTTATTTCCGAAAAGGAGAATTATATATTAAAATGGGCTTGTAGTCTTTATTTTTAAATCCTAATTATTTTAAGAATTTATACTTTTAATAACCTAATACAAATAGAAAACAAAGGACTATTTTTTATGAGTATATTAATTTATTGTATGTATAAAGATTGGTTGGAATAATTTTGGGTTGCATAATAGAGTAACCATTTCTATCCCCCTCCCTTGCAAACTACTAAGATATTCATTATAAATTATAATTATTTATGAATTCTTTAAATATATGATTTTGGAGTGGTCATTAAAATTTGTTTATGTCTTGCTTTAACAACCTATATCTTATGTGAAAATCAATTCTATATTTTTTGAAGTTAGCTTTCTGAGCGAGGTTTGCTTCTTGATGGGTTTGGGAAGAAGTTAATGGGTAAGGAAATAAAAGTAAGTGATTGGTTGTGATTATTATTATAGGAGCAATAGTTTGATATTTCATTTTTGGAGAATCTTCTTTATCCTTCATTTAGTAGAAGAATAAAACTCATTCCTTAGTAGTGATTATTTATTAAAAAATATATTTAATGCAAATTACTTAAATATAATTAATTAATTAAAATATAATTAATTAAAATAATAATATTATTAATTAATTACATTATAGTTAATTAAAATATAATTCATTCATTAATTAAAATATTATAATTAATTAATTGATTGCAATATAATTAATTAAAATAATATAATTAATTAATTACAATATAATTAATAAAAATATAATTCATTCATTAATTAAAATATTTTAATTCATTCATTAATTAAAATATAACTAATTAAAATATAATTATTCATTAATTAAAATATTTTAATTAGTTAATTAATTAAAATATAATTAATTAAAATACAATTCATTAATTAATTAAATAATTAATTACAATATTTTAATTATTTAATTACAATATAATAAATTAAAATATAATAAATTTTTATTTCTAATATTTTTTACAAACCAACTACTGTCAATAGTAACGATAATCATTAATTTCTCTTAAATAACAATCATAATTATAATGATAATATTCTTTTTTATTCTTCACTATATTCATGCCCATTCTTACTACGATTCTCTGATAGAATTTTATCATTATTGTGGACTAGCATAATTGAAATTAATTTGTACAAATCCCGATTAATTAGATGTCAATTGTAATTCTCTCATTAACGTGTCATTGGGCCTGTGTTCATGGGCTTGCTATGATGGGTAGGCTTGGCCCATGTATTATAAAGCACAGGAGGCCCTACTGCTAGCCCACCTTTAAATACAGTTGCCCCATTGAAACTGTATGTGTGTCTTTTGCTGATTAAGGATTCGGAATAGCAGTAGCAAATCCTCTGCATCTTTATCGCGTTTCTGTCGCTTTCGCTTGATTCTACAGAAAACAACAATGGATTCAATGTTTCCCCAATTTCCAGGTATTTATCAATCGAATTATTGAGCGTAGTATGTTGCAATTCTAGGGTTAATTATTTGTGTAGATTAATCATGAAATTAATCTGTATTTTCGGATTTAAACCACAAAAGCGCCAGAACAAAAAATTTCATAAACCCATCAAAGCCAGGCCATCCGAGAAAACCCCCAGCTCTGACACGACATCCATTGTACGGAAATGAAAGTCATAAGGAACTGAAGCAGCGCCGAAGGTCTCAAGCAACTTATTTTCGGGTCTAAGTGATTCAGGATACCAACTTTATAGATGAAAACTGTAGGGGCAGACTTAAAAGGAGGAGCTTCAGACGTGAAGCCGGTGTATTGAGGAGAAGGAATTGCCTCAAAGCACATGCGATGGAGAGAGCTAAGCAAGAGAAGTCTAATGGTAGTATATGCATTGAGCAAATAGTCTCTTTCTTACCAAGTAAGTTTCCTCCTAGTTACCCATCTCCGATCAACCAAAACCCAGATCTCCAAATCCTCATAAGTCTTCAAAGCTCCTGTTTGTTTAAAATCAAGCCTTAAAATCCCAGAAGACGGAGACAAAGCAACCTAAATTGCTAAATCACAATGCCACCATCCAAAGCACTTGGATCATAAAGACATCATGAACTCGCTGTCGAGGCTTTAAGAGATCTTGCTCTTGTTGGCAAAGAGTTGCAAACCGTAGGTTAGTAGTTGATGGAGAGAAAGAGTGTCTTTGTTTGTGTGTTTTGTTGGTAAAGAAAGTGTTGGATAACGGGGCAAAAGAGATGCGAAGAAGAGGGGCAAAAGGATGGAAAGAGCTTAGAGCAAGATCGAAGAAGATTATAGCGGGAAGCAAAATAAAAAGAAGAAGGCTTGGCTTAGGTGAGCGTCAAGCCGAGACGCAACGCTTGTTTCTTGTTTTAATTAAAATGTCGGCGTTTTCATTGTGGAACAGAATAGGTACAGAGTTTGTGACACAGATGATCTGATGCCCCTTTTTAAACATGTAAGACCCATTATCTTTTTTACGTGGGACCCACCATAAAATTTTCCCCTCTCTACTCTATCAAACTGAACATGTGTACCTACTACCTACCATGCATGTGAGACCCACCACCGATTTCTTGGACCCACCACCGATTTCTTCCTTCTATGTAAGCGAAACCAACGTAGTTTTTGAGTTTTGATAAAGTACATTATTGTTGTAGGAAAGTTGAGATTTAATTAGCATATTTTATAAATCTTTTAAATTTTTAATCAATTTTTTTTCAATTATCATAGATTCTAATTAATAAATTATATTTTTAAAATTTATATTCTTTATTTATCTCTTTACATTTTAATTTAATTTTTAAAAATATTATTATTATTAAAAATTATTATTTTAATTCTTAAAAATACTAAATTTATTTAATCTCACATATAAATTATATTTGTCAAAATTAAGGTTTTTTATTTATCTCCTTATATTTTAATTAAAAATTTTAAATAATTATTGTTAAAATTAATTATTTTTTATCATGAATTTTTTTTATTAAATTGAATTATTAATTAATATATATAAGTAATTTTGCTTAAGATACTTTAAGAATGTGTTAAGAGTCATTTTATTGATTTTCTTTAAACATAATTAAATTTTTTTTAGTTTTTAAATAAATGACAATGTAAAATACACTTTTTATTTTTATTATTATTTAAAAATTTATGTTAGATTCAACCTTATTCTAAATTATTAGATTTATTATTAGTTTATTTTATCATTAATAGGCATTACTTATTCTTTTAATTTTTACTTCTTATTTATTACATATCAATATTATAGCGGTTTAATACCGATCAAACTTTTAAATCTTAAATTTTTTCTTTACTAATTCGATGTCTTGTTTAGTTTCTAAAACATTGGTTACAAGTTACAAATTGCTAATCATAATCAGAATGCATTTTATTATCAGGTAAAAATAATATACATACATTTTGCAACAATTATTTTGTTATGCCTTTTGCTTTGTCAATTTTTATTTTGTTTATAGTTGTAATCAAATTCTTCTAAATTTTATCTACCAAAAAAATAATTTACTTGATTTTATATTACATAGAAAGTTTTAAATTTTAATTGCTAAAAAATTAATATTTTAATTTAATGATCTGATTTAATTTTTAAACTTTGTGAATTGTGTGACTGTGTCTAACGGTACACATTCATCCGTCTTTCCCAACTTCTCTCTCGTCTCTGCGCACCCGACATGTTGGCGCTTCTCTGCCCTGCCGGTGTCTCACTTGCCAACAGATTGTCGACCGATCATCGCCCTCTTATATCATCAACACAACCGTTTTCATCAGCATTCTTTCCAGTGCTTCGGCCGCGTTTTCGTTCTCTCTCCACCGTCAGGAGCTCCGTCACCTTGTCTCTTTTTGATGTCAAGGGCGGTAAAGGGTACGTATTGCTTATCTTGTTACTGGGTGTAGCTTCCATTTTGAATCAATTGTTTCATTATCTCTCCAAATTGCTTATTCTGTATTTGGGAAATTGAGAACCCTTGCTGCTTTGTAGAATGGGCGGCTTTTTCGATGTTGAGCTTAAAGTGCGTGATTACGAGCTGGATCAATATGGAGTTGTTAACAATGCTGTTTACGCCAGTTATTGTCAACATGGTAAGATCAGATTTGAGCATATTAGTCAATTCTTATTCAACTTTGGGAATTTCAATGGATTACGGACTATCCCATTTTTGTTTGAAAGAAAATTTTAATTAAGTGGAAAAAATCATTAATGCCCATCTTTATTATTCAATAGAATGGAGCTATAATCTTATATATGGGTCTTGAGCTATATACTTATCATTTTCTGCAATCCTGTGCTTTAACCAGGTCGTCATGAACTTTTGGAATATATTGGCGTTAGTGCTGATTCTGTTGCCCGTACTGGTGAGGCATTGGCACTATCTGAGTTGTCACTCAAATTCATTGGTCCTCTGAGAGTATGTCTTTGATCTTCGTCAACGTTGACTATAGCTCTATGTGTGCCTAGTTCTAGAGAATTATGCCCTCTCATCTAATTACATTTGTGTCGTGCTCTATATGACTTTGGCCTTTTCATGGTGAAAAGGGTTGTCACTTAAAACTTGCATGGTATTTTGAGCAAACAATTATGCATTTTGTCATTGCTAGTACAAGAGCTATGCTCTTAGAAAGGGAATTGCTACTTCTATCAGATGTTATAGTTTCTTAACTATGTATGTTACATGAACAGGACACTTTACAAGAGCTATGCTCTGAGAAAGGGAATGGCTGCTTCTATCAGATGTTATAGTTTCTTAACTATGTATGTTACATGAACAGGGCACTTTATAATTTCTTTCAACCATGTGATTGAACGCATAGAGTTATACCTGTTGCTCTTGGGAAAAATGTGAATCTCTTTAAGCTTTTGATAAACAGTATCTGTTTCAGATATTTTACTCTTTCTGTTTCTTGTTGGTGCCTTCGTTCAACTAGAGTGGTGATAAGTTTGTTGTTAAGGTGAGAGTCTCTGGCTCCTCTGCTGCACGCTTATATTTTGAACACTTAATCTTGAAGCTGCCAAATGGAGAGGTTTCTTATTGTTACCCTCAAACTTATAATTTCACTTCTTGGGGCTTTTCTCAGTGCTCATTAGTTTTATTTATGTCACACAGCCTGTTTTGGAAGCAAAAGGTACTGCTGTTTGGCTTGATAAGAATTATCGTCCTGTTCGTATTCCAGCTGAGGTGAGATCTAAATTCGTTCAATTCATTCGCCATGAGGATTCTTCTTAATGTTATTCCAAGGAATTGAACAATTTGGTAGTTAAGATGAAACTCCTAACATGTTCCTGTCATGAATTCCGTATATGTTTGGAGAAAGATGATTCCATGCAGACCTAGGAAGTCCCAGCTTCCAGTTTTTAAACCTCATGCAAAATAAATCAGTTAGGTTGACATTTCTGCCAGTGAAGCCTGAATTTAACAAGTGCTAGATCTTTTTCTTCTTACATCTTTTAAACTTGACTATATTCTTAGCATCTATTATTCTTATGATACTACATAGAAGAACTAGCTATTTTGATTATACAGAATGAAACATATGTTTTCGTGGAGTAGCATTAAACTATTAAATGAACAAGTCACCTGGTCTGGAGCTTGCTTTATAGTTGTATGGATTCTATTTTATTGTATAAGGGAGGTAAAAAATCAATCTGGAGCTTCATTACACGCTTGAGGGGTGTTATGAGTTTTGATGTGCATTCAGGTGTCCATTGGCATACTTAGCAGTACATAGTCTGTAAAGAGTAAAGAAATTGAATAGGAAAATTGAAGGAATTCTACTAATGGAAAGACCTTCACCTTATGCTTATATTTTGCATGGTGGATCACAGGTCTAAGTTAGATTTTTCCCTACAATCTTGTTTGGTTAGTGACAATGTACAAAACGCTTGCAGGATTAAAATATTTTTAGTGATTGTAGCACTACTATAAAATGCGGTAACCACAATCAACATATTGGAATCGTAGTTTTAGTCTGTAATTAATGCCATGATTTTGGGCAACAAAAATGTGAAGAACTCGGTTTAAAAGTTGAATTAAATGCAATTAGTTAATAGATCAAAGAATATCTTAGCTTTATTTGCAAGCATCAAATAATTTTCTTTCTTTTGGGCATCATCATTCCCATCAAGGTCAGTTGTTGAGAATGCATATCTAACAAAAATGAACAGTATCAAATAAAACAATAAGAATATAACAAGATTTTTTTAAAGAGATGTGGCCAATTTGAAGTTCTTGCTCTACTTCCCTTTCATATGTTAGTAGATAATGAATGGAATGTTATTCTTAAGAATAAAATAGATGTGGAATAGAATAGAATAAATATTAGCTACTTTCGCTTATTGCTAAAGAATTTCTGTGTTAATGTTTGATTTGAAAACATAAACTTGGAATGACAAAGAAATAATTAACAAAAAGACCAAAATATTCATTATAGTCATCAGTAAATACATTATTATTAGTAACTTTCTTATTATTCTTATTCTTATTAGTATTAAATTTCTTCTTATTATTAAATTTCTTATTCTTATTATTAATTTATTATTATTATTAAATTCTTTATTATTATTAATTTTCTTATTATTACTACTATTATTAAATTCTTTATTATTGTTAATTTTCTTCTTATTATTATTATCATTATTAATGTTCTTCTTCTTTTTATTATTATTATTATTTTGTAGTGAATTTTTTTGATATATTTTGTGAATTTGGTCCGACTTATGTCAGCATTTATTATATAGTCACAATTACAGTATTTATTATATAGTCACAATTACAGTATTAAACTTATAAAATGTGTCATCAAGACAAATGCAGCTTGAATGCAAGCAGTTTAAACATGGACTTGCAAACTTTTTAAACGATTGGTAAGATCTCCAATTGTGATTCAAGAAAATGTTCACTATAGTCTAAGATGTCTGAGAAAGATGTTTTTTCATCGACCATCCAAATAATGGCCAGACCTCAGGATTCTTTTCCATCTCAGCAGTGAGGGCGGATGCAGTCTAACATCGTCGTCCAAAAACAATACGTACTTGCTCTCCTTTTGCATTTGCTCCACCCCGATCTTGACAAAAACGCAATTATAAATATTTCAGAATGCTAGTAAAGCATGCTTCTTGAAGCGAGAATAGAAAGGATAACATGTCATAACAAGGTCCTAGACATGAAAATAACAAAACGTGTGATTCCACCACCTCTTAAGTGAAGTACACTAAAACTTGGAAAAAAAAGTTTACTAATGATGGTTAAAATACAAAGAAATAATTAAAAGTTGTAGGCTGCCAAGTACCAATTGATTATGAATCTTCTGACTAGTCACATGTTGACAAACCAACAACAACAATTTTAGCTTCAACTTCATCCTGCCGGGTAACAAATGATTAAGAGTCAGGAAAGAAGCTGTTTAGGCAAATACTCCAGATGCCAACATAAGAATGAGGATAACAATGCCAATGACATACTCAGAGATTTACAAAGAATATGAACATATTCTTCGTTAATGAAAGCATTCACCATTATTCTTCGAAAGGTGAAAGCAGTTCATATAACAGTAGATGCAAACGCAATGTAGTAAACTTCAATAGAAAGATAAGCTTCTAGAAGAGATAATGAATTTGAAACATAGGACCGTCTAATGCTTAGCTGCATAAACCATGAACACACATCTTGTTACAATCAAGATCATCTGTTAGTTATCCTGAATAGCCAGTATTTTCGATACAAAATTACATTAGTGCTTCAAATCTACCTTGAAATAAGCTAACAAGCGAGATAAAACATAATAAAGCAGGGTCTTCTTCACCTTCCACTACAAAAAGGAATTCCAATGGACCGCCATAGAGTGATGTAATCTGCATTTATACACGAGTCAGTAATAGCTGTAAACACTCGTAGGAGAATAGCTTCTAAAGACCAATAAATGAAGCTCAAATATTAGAACCAAATAACATTATTGTTAGAGATGTATTGCACTTATCTTCTTGATGAAGGAAATTACAGAAAAAAAAAAGAATGATGCAGTCTTAGCCAATAATTCTTTAAAAATAGTCCAGATGTGTAAACTTTATCTTGAAGACAAAACTAACACTCATCATCAAAGAGTTTAGAGATCCAGGAAACAAACATCAGTAAACTCATATAACCTGTGGCTGATAAGAACATTGAGAACAGGAAACTGAAAATAATAAAGACAAATAGCATGCTGATTTTCCACAATTTCCTTTTCCTCAAACAAGGATGAAAAAAAAAAACAGCAACAAGAAAATGTGGGGAAAAACTCTAAGAAAGTAGAACTGCTTTACCAGACTTCTCCAATTATGTAGATTGTGGTCTCCAAATCCCTTCTAAGGCATATGTTACGTTTAAAATGCGTATCTCCACTGCCTGACAATGACAAGCAGATATTCGGCACAGAATTAGTTAGAAGAATAGAGAGAGAGGATTACAAGGACATGAAATCAAGAGAGAAAGAGAACATTTCCATAAAATCAGACATGTCGTACAAAGGTGAAACATACGAATATATTGGTCCCCTTTAAAGAAAAAATATCCCCTATTCCCGCACACATTTAACTTCTGCTACTTTTATTGTTAAACGCTGCGCAGCACCTCTTACGACTCATGTTCTTTGTCATTGTCATTCTTAGTCTTCGCCGTCTGAATTTGCTGTAACAATCCCCTTCCCCTTAACATCCTTGTCGATCAAGTTAATCTCCGAAAATCGTTTCTGAAGATCGAAAACATATTCCCAAGTCGCATTCGTGTTCTCCCCATCAGACCACTGGATCAACCATTGAGAGACTGCCCGATTGTTCCTCTTGGTAATTCGCCGATCCAATATGGCCACCAGAACCCTTTCAGCTGGAGTTAGGAACTCAGGTAGTGTTTGGGTCGTACGAGGTTGATCTTCATGTGCCTTCTTAAGCTGTGACACGTGGAATATCGAATGAATCGTCGCATGGGTCGGAAGATCCAACTTATATGCCCCCTTCCCAATCCTCTGAATCACTCTATAAGGGCCATAATACAAAGGCGATAGCTTTTGATTGCTTCGCCGCTGTAGTGAGAATTGTTTATATGGTTGGAGTTTCAGCAAGACCATATCCCCCACCTGGAATTCTCTATTGATCCGATTCGCATCTGCATAATGCTTCATACGACCCTCTGTATGTGGAACTTGGTAATATTGAGCATTGCCTCCTGACTGTGTAAGACCCTGTAGACTTTTAGTACCTTCAAATCCCCTGCAACATAAGGAGTGTACACTGGAGGCGGATACCCATACAAAACTACGAACAGGGTAATGTTGATGGCCATCCTGTAAGTGGTATTGTACCACCATTTCGCTAGAGCTAGCCGCTCTCCCCATTTTTGCAGTGTTTCACTGCAAAACCAACGTAGATAGATTTCCAGTATTTTGTTCACTGTCTCAGTCTGCCTGTCCGTTTAGGGGTGGTATGCTGTCGAGTACTTCAATTTAACTCCCTGTAACCTTAAAAACTCCTGCCAAAACTTACTCGAGAACACTAGATCTCGATCACTAATTATGGACTTGGGCATGCTATGTAACTTAAAGACGTGATTAAGGAATAACTCCACTACGTCATGGGTGGAGTAAGGATGTTTAATAGAGATAAAATGTGCGTATTTTGTAAATCTATCAACGATCACCATTATCACAGACTTACCTTTCGATTGCGACAAGCCTTCCACAAAATCCATACTTACCCTCCTTTCAACTTCCCTCGGGTATTTTGATCAGTTGAAGGAGTCTCGGATATGAGTGTCGGATATGTGGAATTGTCAAACTTATTTTGTTGATAGTTCATACAATTCTGAACGTAGTTGCGTACATCTCCATTCATGGGACTGGAATTTATTGTGTCGGATATTGTTATGAAAACTTGGAGATATTATTCGGACAGAATCAGTTCAGATATAGCTATGAATATGCAAATTGATAACGATTGAGATGTTAGTGAATTTGAAAGAATTGAAAAGGATTATGCGACTGGGGATTTCAAAAGTTAGCTAGTGATGCAATGTAATGTATTAAATAGAAAATGCAATGGCAGAAGATCATCATTTGGGGCGTCAAGGCTATTAACCTAGTATAATACCGAGTGCGACTGTCGATCTACCAAAGAGGTAAAAAGGAAAGTATTATGATTAGTTATTGGAATTCCTGATCGGGTGTGTATAAAAAGGACTGGCAAGACCCGAAATGGGGATTTAGAAATTGCAAACCTTATTGGGGAATTAAAAAAAGGAATCCAACTTTTGAGAAAATGATATTTATGACTGTATTAGGAAATATGTGTTTTATTTGCCAAAGAAACTGTTAGAGAAATCTCTAGGAACCATCGAAGTTTTGTGTTCCAACAAGAGTGCATGGGAAGAGTAATAGAAGGTTTAGAGTGTAGAATCGAATGATTATTCGTATGGTTAACCAATAGATGTGACTGCTGAGGCAATGTGAAACTGATTTTTTTTTTTGAAGTCTGTTGAAATTGAGATTGAGGTACAGTTAAGACAGATTGTGGGATTTATGATCGTTATTTTGGTAATACCATTCGAACAGTGCTTAAGGAGTCATACAGCAAAAGAGAAGTCGTTAACCCCTACATTAGAGTGAACAGGTCCTAATCATAGTCGAAGGCCATGATTGGTTTGAGTTAATGATGATAAATGAAATGTTTTAAAGTGTATTGCCTCGGCCAAATGCATAGATGGAGATAAAGGTAATGGGGAAAACTAAATTCGTTATTAAATGGCCTCTATGTGACTGTGGTGTGAATAGACTGGTAAGGTGGTTTAAAACCTAAAAGATGATTCTGATTTACAAAGTATTTTATGGACAGGATTAAGAAACATTGTTA
>JANSVB020000418.1:667022-682104 GCA_025504935.2 Erythroxylum haughtii
TATATATGTACAAGATATAAAATATCTTTTAAATAATTTGTCACTAAACTACAACCAAAATGATTAGCTGTAAGACATAAACCAACAACAGTATCATCCAGTTGAACTATATTAACTTACGAGTCTAAACAAGTCCGTTAGTACATAATTTTATGTACACTTAATTGAGAGGTTTTTTTCATGAATAAAGATTACGAAATTCTCAAGAACTTCTTTTCATGGTCAAATATTAGAACAAATTGATTATAAAATATGCTTTTCCTTATTTCTCTATATTTGTTCTTTGAAGCTAACGGTATATCTTAATGTCTCACTTTCAGCATCCTTTTATCTTGTAAATGATTTCACACGAAGCTACTTCACACTGTCTGCTGGCGAGGTTTTTTCTTTTTTAATTAAAGTAATGCTTTATATTTAGAGATTACGATCATCATCATTGCTTAATTGAAATTTAGCTGAAGTGCGAAGTCTAAAGGTTTTATGTATTTAGAGGTACTTAGCTTTAATCACTTCATGAATAAACAAGCGTTGCATATTTCTATACCAAAAAAAAGAGCCAAAGAACACAAGACTTTTATATGTTTATTGTGTATATATCTCACATTTTAAGAGAAATATTAACCTTTCTTAAGAAAGGGAAAAAGATATATAGCTCTTATATAATTTTAAAAACTTTAGAAAAATCTATCATATTTAAAATTCTCGAATATCTTTTTAATTTTCAATTGTTGTAGAAAGATGCCTTATTTTATACTTTAATTAAAAATAATAATAGAACATATGCAATATAAATATCCAACATTTAAGTTGAATTATAATAAATTATTAATTTAAGTTAAATTTAACTAATTCAGTTTGAATCTAAGAGATGATTGAATCATCATATAAATATTATTTGATTAATATTCATAATACATGTGTTTTATATTTAGTTTTTAGTTGAAGTCTAAAAGAAATATTTTTCTTAATAATAAAAAATCAAACTGGTTTAGTCGATTCAACAATAAAATCTTGAATCAACCAACTTTTTGGTTCAATGTTTAACTTTCCGGTTTGATTTATTTAGTAAACCTTATTATTAAAAACTCCTTAATTTATTAATTAATAATTTTTTGTAAAATAATCAATTTTTATAAACTAAAATAAATTAATTAATTTTTTACTTAATAATTTTTTCATTTAAATTTTCCAACGAGTAAGGACAACCTCCTTTAATTATATTTCAAATTTTTATTTTTTCGCTTTTAATTGTTTTATAACCGTCTAATATTGGTTAAACCTTTTTAACTTTAAATTTTGGCTCAGTTTTTAAAATATTAATTTTTCTAAAAACATAAAATTAAAAGAATAATTTTAAAGATCAAAAATTTTTGTAAAGATTTCTTAAATTACATTACATGAGATAGTTAAATAGTAATCGGATAATAAGTCATAATTAGAAGTTGTTAGTGAACTATACGATTAGGAATATAAACCAAGCCAAAAGATATATATTAATTGGTGAGGCAATACATGACTTAGAAGGGTGGCATGAGCAGTTGTTGGATGAATTATTGCTACAAGTTCAGCATTTTGAGGTAAGTCTGAAACAAATTATATTATGGAAAATCGTGAGATTCTGTTCAAGAGCTAAAGGGTTTGGATTGACATTCTAGCAATAATGCAACATGAGGGGTCCAACATCTAGACTGGGATTACAGAGGAATCAAATCTATGTTTAGAAACATTCAAGGTTTTTTTTTTTTAATATTATATGACGTCCCACCTCAAGTGTTTTTCTCGAGGACGAACCGTATTCATGTCTGTTAGTTGATCTCTCTATTTCTCAAAATTTGGGCTCTAAATGTCACAAAATGATTGATCCTTGCCTTTTCTAGGCTCTAGCATCGGCAATAACGAAGAAGTTATATAATAATTAAATAACATTATAAAATTTTTTGAAATAACAAACAAAAATAAAAATTAATTTTTAAAAAGTTTAATGTAATTATTTCTTAAAATTAGACACCAACCTTTATGTCAAATTGCTTTCTTTGTGGTGGGCTCGGTGGGAGAAATTGTGTGTACAACATGTTTTATCAATGGTTGAACTTTGCTATGTTTTTCAGAATTCGAGCTATATGAAACCAAAACAAGATTTGACCAGAGCATGTAAACACAAAAGAAAAGGGCTAGAAGTCCATAATAGATACATCTTGAGTGCTTGTACTTATCAGGAACAATGAAGAGTAAGGCTTCTAATGATGTCCTCATCCATATGTCATTACTATACGAGCCAAACCCATACCCATGTTGTACAGTTCTAGTTATATGTGTTAGTCATGTTTCTTTAGTTTGCTTTCACTTCCATGGACATACTCTTCAAGCCTGCAACAGTCGGTGAGTACACATCAATCAGATTGCTGTGGATTAGATCAGGGTTTCAACAAACAAGGGCCATATATCTTGGAAAGGAAAAGAAACTTGTCAAAGATGGGATATATATTCAGGAAGGTGCGGGTCAGGCCAAATCAACAACCAATAATTTTTTGTTATGTGTCATGAATGATTGTCTAGAAATGAGATGGATGCCTAACTTTAGAAAAAGATTGGTCAAAAAGTTGCAAAAAATAAATGCGTGAGTTTGATTGCTCTCTGTAATTTACACAAAGGCTCGAAGCACAAACGATAACCCTACCTTTAGCCACTTAAACATGTCTTAAGTAGCTGATGATGAAATGGTCTTTCGATAAACAAAAGAAAAGCTCTGATGATCGAAGTCTACTCTTGCATTAAGGACTTTCCCTACACAAGAAGACGAGATCTATGGATATGAGATTCAAATTCGTATCCATTTATAGGTCAAAGTACCTGCAATATGAATGAATGGCCCAACTAATTTACCACTTCACTATGTAAACAGATCTTTCGGCTTGATAAGCTTGACCAAATAAAGACAAGCGTTGCATAAGAAAAAGGATCAATAACAAAGTTATTTGATCACGAGATGTTTTTCGAGTTGATTTTTAGCAGGACTTGGACCTGGAGGCAACTACGAACTCGAATTTTCTTAGCCCCTGAACCCTATACTTTTCTCGGTCTTCTACAACTTTGTTGATAACCCTTTTGGGCTCCAGTCCTATCTCGTAACTGGATAATACAAACCAACCAGAATCAATTCTCCATTTCTCTTGAAGAGGGTTCCTCTTTTAACGACAGGTTTTACACTCAAATCCTTTAGACCAAAAGAAGTCTTAATAACTATTCCGGTAATGAGGATACATAACCCCCTTTTATCATTGTATTCGAATCCTATAAATGAGTTGAACAAGTGTTGGAAAAGAGAGATTATTCCGTTATTTTTATTGGAAGTTGCACAAAGAGAACCAAATGAGAAAAGTTTAAGGAGCAAAGGGAGAAAAACTAGAAATACCAAACAATAACTCTTAAGAATAAAGAGAGGTTATTCCCGTTGAGGTATTAAATTAGTGATTATAGTCTAGGAAAAAGGGGTATAAAGATGGTCATAGTCTATGCTAATTCAACTTTATACTGTGTAGTTGCCTGGTGCTTAAAGCGAACTTGGGGTAAAGAATAGCTTCTAACCTTCCACCTTTCCTCAAATTTATGGTATTCGATTCTAGTTTAGTTCTGTAACAGGCTCTCTCACATTCAAAATGTTCTAATTCCTCGGTGTGATTTGCTTTTTCTCCTTAAAAACACTTCTTTTCTTCTATTTTTCGAAGTGTTGGTGTCGATTGCTTCCTGAAATTAGAAATAATGTTTCCCATCTTATGTAATCAAACATCAGAGATTAGCAAATTGTGACCATTCGATACTCATACGTTACTATGACATCAATATGAACTAGATATACAATTCAATAAGACCAAAGATTGCTAATATAAAGTTGAGTATTCGTCTCATTAAACCTAATAATTTTGTGCTACTTGTGTAACTTTTAGGAAAATCAATTGACACACCACAAAAAGACAGCAATATAGAAAGTAAAATCTGCTTTTCTTTTGATTACGACATTCAAGGTCTATCTGGTAGCATCCTATGATTGAAAAAACCAAACTTCAAGAAATGGATCTCAACTACCACACTAAAACTACATGGATTAACAATTATTATACGTGATTATGTCCTTTTCCATCAGCATATCCTTCACCTTCCAGGAATCACGCTGATGTCTAGATTACTAGGATTTCTTAATGTCAAAGTGAGTATTTACGTCACTTCCTCATTCTAGAACACGAACTCGGTTTTTAATAGATTTGATAAAACCCTAAAAGAATTTCTAATGTACTGTATTATTGATGTTAACTACTAATTAACCCTTAACAACCATCCAAATTAACCTATCACTAAGGATGTTGCCTAGGCTACTTTTACCGTGGAAAGCAACTAGCCAAGGTTTACTTCTTGAATCTCCCACACAAATTGTTCAATTGTTAACAAATGTGGCTCATCTCACTATTGCAAATCTCACATCCAGAAAAATATGGATTTGGGAAGGTTGCTTCCCTTATAAAATAAACCCTTCTCCTTTAGTTGTAATCATCTTAAAATTAATTGCCTATCTTTTCTTAAGCTAAAAATTCTCTCTCTCTCTTTTTAATAATTCATTTGTATTATTTCCTTGAAATAATGAAATATTAATTTAGTAGTGTCCGATGATGTAGGCATAATTTACTAAATCTCGTTAAATTTTGATGTTTTTTATTTGTCTATTTAATAGCTATTGTCAGTCTAGTTGTAATGAATTATTGTGCTATTAAATTACTTGTCTAAAAAATTTCTGTCTAAGGAAATTGAGTTGTAAGTGGAATTGTTTGTTACCCCTCCAGCTTTTCCTAGAAATTTACATGATGTAATATTTAAGTATAATCGTTCACACTCTATTTACTTACGTAATAGTGTTCGAGATGAATTTATTATTATTGGTGAAAATTAACCTGAGTTTTTGCAACAATTGTATCAAAGCCAACGTTTCTTCTTAGTATACTTTGTGGCTGCAATGTAGTCTAATTTTTTACATTAGAAAATATTTCTTTGAACTTTTGGCATTTCACATCAACAACTATTGAATATAAATTGTAATAGAGATGATAGTAGACAGAAAAATTTCCATGCCATCCACATTGACTACTTTTTCCTAGTCCATTATGGCAAGAATTGTAGTGACAAATGCAAGATTTGCGGTGGAGATTTTTAATGATACAGGTCATTTTGATATGTGGCAAAGCAAGGTTCAAGATGCTTTTTCCAGCAAGGTCTTGACATTACCATTGAAGAAAATAAACTAGATAATATTGAGGAGAAAGATTGGAAGACTATAAATCATTTGACATGTAGTACAATTCGATTGTGTCTTTCCAGATAACAAAAGCATGCTTTGTTAAAAAAAACTTCTGCATATAAATTGTAGAACGTGTTGAAGGAAAAATTCTTAAAGAAAAGCAGCCAGAATAAGCTTCATATGAAGAAGATAATGTTTCCTTTCTCTTATATTCTGGGTATCATTATAAATGATTACATCACCGGTTTTAATCAATTTGTTATTGATTTGATAAATTTGGATGTGACATTTGAAGATGAAGATCTGACTTTGATATTGTTGGGATCCCTTCCTGAGGAGTTTGAGTTTCTTGAAATTACTCTACTTCATGGGAAGGCCATTATGTCTCTTAGTGAAGTTACAACTGCTTTATATAGTTATGAATTGAGAAGGAAGACAAAGGAAGAACGTAGAATTGAAGTAGCAAAAGCTTTGGTGATCAGAAGCTGTTCTTAGAGCCATATTAAAGGAAAGAAAGGGAGATTGAAGTCAAGGCCCAAATTAAGTAAAGATGAATGTGTCTTTTGTCAAGACAAAGGGCATTAAAAAAAGGATTTTAATAGGGTCAATCATAAAGGCAAACCCAATAAAGGAAAAGTTGTTGTAGATTTAAATATCGCTGGTTGCAATGATGAAGCCTAGATTTTTCACTTATTGTTACGTCATTAACTAGCTCTTCTAGTGCATAACTGCTTGATTCAAGATGCAGTCATCATATATGTCTCAATCAAGATTGAAGATTCAATTGAATCAGGAGTTTGAAATAAAGAATCTAAGTGAAGTCAAAAAGATACTTGGCATGGAGATAAGTAAAGATAGGGAATTGAAGAGACTTTGTTCTTGAATGAAAATTCAAAGCTTGTCAATACTTTGCTCGCTTCTCATTTCAAGCTCAGTGCATCTTTGTCTCCAAAGAATAATGCAGAATGGGAATACATGTCAAAAATATCGTACGCAAATGTTGTTGGTAGCTTAATGTATACTATAGTGTGTATAAGGCCCGACATTTCACAGGCAGTTGAGGTTGTGAGCAGGTATATGCATGATCCTAGAAAGGAATATTGGCAAGCTGTGAAATATATTCTATGGTACATTCTGAACATCGTAGATGTTGGTTTGGTATTTTAGCAAGGTAATCAAAATGGTCAACGTATAGTTGGATATTGTAATTTCAATTATGCTGGTGATTTGGACAGACGTTGATCAACTATTAGCTATATGTTTACTCTTGCGAAGGCACCAGTCAGTTGGAGATCTACCTTATAGCCAATAGTTGCTTTGTCGACTACGGAGGTAGAGTACATGACAATTACAGAGGTTATGAAGGAGGTAATTTGACTTCAAGGATTGCTTGGTAAATCAAGGGTTCGATAGAAGCACATCAAAATAGATTGTGATAGTCAAAGTGTTATCCTTTTAGCAAAGAACCATGTTTACCATTCAAGAACGAAACACGTCGATGTCTGTTATCACTTTGTACGAGAGGATCTGGAAGAAGTTGGAGTAGCAATTCAGAAGATTAAGATCATTGAGAATTTTGCTGATATGTTGACAAAGATGGTAACTGCAATCAAATTCCAACATTGTTTAGACTTGACCAATATTAGTAAAAATTAAAGATGGGCCATTTGAAATGTATTTGAAGATACTAATAAAAAAGAGTTTTGTGAGAAATTTGAAGATGTTGAATTCGCTAAGGTGGAGATTTGTTGAATTGTCACAAATTGTGGCTCATCCCATAATTGCAAATTCCACATCGGGAAAATATGGATTTGTGCGAGGTTGCATCCTTTATAAAAAAAAACCCTCCTCCTTTAGTTTTAATTATCTCAAAATTGCCTATCTTTCTTTAAGGCAAAAATTCTCTCTCTCTTTGTAATATTTCACTTGTATTATTTCTTGAAAATAGTGAAATATCAATTTAGTAGTATCCGAGGAAGTAGACATAATTGGCTGAACTTCGTTAAATTATGGTATTCTTTATTTACCTATTTAATAGCTATTGTCGGGTATAGTTGTACTAAATTATTGTGCTATTAAATTACATGTCTAAGAAAATTATGTCTAAGAGATTGGATTTTAAGTGGGACTATTTGTAATCCCTCCAGTCTTTTCTGGGAATTTACTGGTGTAATTTTTCAGTACAATCGTTCATACTCTATTTACGTAGGCAATAATGCTCAAGCTGAATTTGTCATTATCGGTGGAAATTAACCTGAATTTCACAATATAAACATCTAGTTGTTATGGATCCCTTCAATTCAGTAAAGATCTCATGGTTTTTAAAGTAATTTTGCTTGATTAATTGCTTCTTTTTCAGTATCTTGTGCCTTTTTGGAGTGTATCTGTTGGTTGGAACAGTCCATTGATGTTTCTTCCTTGGAATACGTGGGTGGGATGTAAGTTTCCTCTCTGTATGTTGGTCTGATTTGTTGAAGTGCTTGGCACGGAATTATGCATGATTTTGTTTGATTCATAATTTATACAATCAGATCCGACTATTTTAAGATATAGCCTAAGGGATCGTACTTTTTCCACTTAGGATGGAAGTGCCTTACTGGGGAATCTTGGTGATACACTTAAAGTCATTGGCTCGTAAGATGTTTGCTGAATGTTCTTAATTCATACTGGGTATTGAACTCTTGGAACGAAGTCGGCATAGATGGCATCAGACTAAAATTCACCTTTTCATGATTTGTAATTTGATTTACCAGGCCGATTCAATTGGGGATATTAACATGCATGATCTAGTATATAGTAAATTCAAATAGCCTAGAAATGCTGATAGAGTAGCAAAATAATACATTAATTTCATTGAACGATGCTAGTGAGGACAAGTGATATTGGCCGGAATTTGAGCCCATTGGTGGTGCTCGACTGCCTCTGGAACTTTGTTTTTTCAGATAATTTCAAACATGGACTTTTGGGGCAGATTGCCCCAGAGAATACCGGTATTTCCCAATGTAATTTTGTCAAATACTTGCATGCTATAGATTACAGAAATCCTCAAACTTACGACTGTAACTTATTTCTCCTTACAGAATTTCTTTGGTGAGGAAAGTTAGAGGACCTACTGAATGCCATTGAAGCACCTATTTTGCTGTTAACTTTTAAGCAAGTGAAAAAAAGGAAGCTCATATTTACGTTCCATAATTATGGTAAATCAGAATTCCGAGAACTGAGGTTTCGAGGCAAGGGAAGTTGGTTCTCTTTGTGAAAAGTAGCTGGTAGTATGGCCTGTTTATCTTATCAAAGTAGACTCGGAATTTAGAAATTCTTTGAAGAACTACCCTTCAGGATGGCAAGTATATATACCAATTTTTTCCACATCTTTTTCTCCAGTTCTATGGTCTACGATCACACTCTGTTCATTGTGATATCTTCAGATAGTGATAATTTTGCAGTCTTTTTTCTGTTTTGGAACTGGCATTTAGCATTTTGTAGTCTTGCATACTTTTCCCACTTTCACTTTCTTGAATCTTCATGAACATACCGTCCTTCGGCAAGTTTGTGTTATCCCATTTTCCTTGTTCTTCTTACTCCTAGGCAATACAATCTGAAAATACTTTCAAGATTAACAAAGATTTGGGAGTTGAAAAGTCGGGAGAGGACATGTAGCATGCTATGTGCCAATGCGGTGTATGATGTGGGAGTTAAAAAGTCGGGAGAGGACATGTAGCATGCTATGTGCCAATGCGGGGTATGTTACTCGTTAATGGACGCTAAGAGTGTTTTCTTAATCAATATATAGTGTAAAACAGGTAAATAAAGAAATGAGATTTGACTAATTTAAGGTTGAACCTAGAACACAATGAAACATCTCAATAGTACTTGCATTTCAAGCTCGAATAGCAGCTCTTAATTTTTTCCTCTTATTTTGATCCCAGAATCTGCAGCTAGCAACGGAACACGGCGGGTTTGTTAGCTGGGGAAGAATTTCTAGTCGTATGTTGCTTTGATAACAAGTCCCGGAAGTCATTGGTTGTTCACGAGAAGAAAAGGTTAACAGTTGATAGCTGGTTAAGAAAGTCAAGTTGATAGAGACGCATAAACAGCCTCTGTCCTTACGCTTCCAATGTTGAATTAATAGGACTGAAACTTCTATGCAAGTAAAACCCCAATCACTATTTTTTGTATGCGTATTCAATAAATGGTTAACTATTGGTAATAACTTATAAATTATTTGATGAAATAAAGGTTCATATTCAATATAGGTAACATTTATAAGTTTTAGTATACTAGGTCTTTTTTCTATTACAATCTCCTTTTTTATGGCTCAAATTATTAAAAAGATTTTAAGGAGACTTATTTTAGAATAAGAGTACGCCTAACCAAAGACGAAATGAATCAAATTTACCAACTGTGATTTGAAAGGTTTCTACTGCAATTCTGATGTCATGTTATTATCATATTCAACAGGAATCTCAAACAGGCTTTTGAATGCGAATTGATGGCTGAGTGACAACATATTTCATTCTGTACCAGATTGTAAGCAATCTTTGTCCCAGGCGTAAGACTTGGGACTTCAAGACTATGAAACGATCGAATTGCATCATCTTTTACTATAGAACTTAGTATCATTGCTTACTTTACTTGAAAAATGGCAGCATCGATCGATCATGAATAATTATAGACTTGGGAACCAACTTTTCCTTTATACAATTTATGGACATAGAAAAACTCCTACATAACTGAAATTTACAATCCTTGCGTTGAGTTGGACAATCGATAATCCATCACAAAGAAAGTCAACCATATCCCAGCTGTTCCACTCAAGGATTTGTTGGGGGAGTGTACAAGAGAAAGACAACAACCACTTGAAGCCGAAACATCACCAAATTTTCACCTAAACCTTTTATAAAACGAGTAGCAGGTTCTTCACCTTCTCTAAAAATTGCGATTGATGTGGATGTATTATCATGTATAAAAGACTAAATTTATATATATATATATATATATAAAAAGTGGAGATAATGATGCGCTACCTTTTCATTGCACGTACCCTTCACTTATAAGTTAAGTCTCATAATGGCTTCCTCCTAAATCATGCAGTACCCACTACAGTTACTCATCACTTGTGTTGCAACATTAATTTTAAGGAATATAAAAGAAATGACACTTGAAAATTATGGAATAAATAATATTGGAAAGATGTTACCACCGAATGGAGATACTGAGACTGCTATATATGTTTGTCCTTAATCCAACTTCTCCTTAAACAATTGAGTTTGTTAACGAAAAAAATTAAGCTTACGACATATGTCATATCCAAGACAATCATTGTGTTCTGAAATCTGCATCGCTTCGATTTTCTCGATGTATATCGTTCAGAATGTTGACTGATAAATCCTTCACTACTTGAAGATAGAAAAGAAGTTTAATTTTGAAATACGTAAGAGAAAGAGACATTTTGGCTTCATATGCCACTGAAGTGTCTCAATGTTTGCCATAAGTGTATGTGTTGAAAGTGTAAATTTCAGAGAAAATCAACCAAACGCCAAAATAAAAATTATTCCATTGCACTGATGATCAAGGCATTTGACTTTAACTGTTGAAAATTTCTCTCTCTCTCTATGTATCCAATAAGTTGGGACTTTATAAATGTGGAGGAGATGATAATGTAAGTAATTCTAACCTTCCATTAAATAAACTTAAGTGTACTGTATTCCACCCACAAACACATAATTAGTCTACTTGTATACATCACAACATCAAACTGAGGTAATTTTCTTTCTCTCTTGCTTTCATGTGATCATTGGTTTTCCCACCAACCTAAGTAACACCTATATCTATTCCAAACCCCACGTAACAGCTTATTAAACAACTCGATAAGCTTCTTCGACCTTTAATCCTATGCGAAACAATAGGCAGAGTCCGAGGAAAGACATGAAGCCACCTCTCTCTGCCTCCTCGTCCTCAATTCTGGTGAGAAAGGCTCGCCTCTCTCCATATATCTTCACTCTATTAGCTTTCGTTGTTTTCGTTACCATCCTATATTGGGAGGACTTCTTGTGCCTCCTTGGAGACCTTGATCTCAACGCCGAAAACGTCCTCAGAAGGACAGGTCAGTGGACTCTGTATATATTCTAGCAGTAACATTCTTATACATACATATGTACACACCCCACAATGCTTTCATAGTTTTGTCTATATTTTGAAGATTTGTGAGTTTATGGTGTTGAGGATTCAGTGAGTTGGCTTTTGTTTTGGGGTGGTTAGAGTTAGAGAGGAAGTGGGAGAACCTGCCATTTTCAATAGGGAGGACACCGGTAGGTTGCGACGTGTTCAGTGGGAGGTGGGTGAGGGACGAGTTGAATCGGCCACTTTACGAAGAATCGGAATGTCCGTACATACAGCCGCAATTGACGTGTCAGGAGCATGGCAGGCCTGATAAGGATTACCAGTTCTGGAGATGGCAGCCCCATGGTTGTGATCTTCCAAGGTTTGTCCCTAGTCCCGACCATGCATATATTAGAAATTACCAGAAATATGAACCCATTTGGTATCTAGACAGCCGTTTAATTACTGTAAATTTGATAAAAATATATATCTTGGACAATTAAAGCTTAGCTATATCAATATCATGCAGAACAAGAACATGAGAGGAAGCATTTTCATCAAGTTTTTCACACAATATGCGTTGTGTCAATTGAAGGAAAACAGTTGAGCTAATTTTATTACTTAAATATCAATAGTATTGAGAAAAAAAGAAAAAAAGTAGTGAAAACCTTGTTAATAATGGTTTCAATGATAATTATCTATTAAGTTTTCCAAATATAAATTATTATTTCTATCAAATTTTAAAATAATATAATATAAAATTACAATAACGGTCATTTAGAAACAATTTATCTATTAATTAAAGGAATAAAACTGTGTACTATTAGATCTCTCCATATCTCGCATATTAGCGAGTTTCATACTGAGTGTTAGGGGTAAGACTGCGTATTATTAAACTCCCAGATGTATCAGCAATATTCCTATTTGATATTGATGTTGAATAAAGCTTGATTTAATATTAAACAGATATCAATCCTAAATTGAATTATTAAGGAATTGTCAAATATCATATCTTTTAACAATTTAGATTAGATAGACATGTCATCCTTCTCTTGTAATTTGATTATTATTACTACTAAGTTTCTTGTACAACTTGATTTATTACATTTATCAATTAATCGAAAGATATTAATTACATCCTGTTGTATGTTTCTTGAAGGTATTTAATTTGCATAATCTTTTTGTTTTTTTGTGGCCGCCTTCTTAGTCAAATGTATTTAGATAAACGATCTGACATGACATGATCACCGGCCTTATATAGGTGAGATGTTACATGAAAAATCTAGATCTCACAAAATGTACTAGCCAATATAACTAATTACAACCGTCACCCAAGATTGTTACTTTTTTCCTCGATTTATATAAAGTTAATGGGACATGATGTCATCCATGTTCAAAAGTCGTAAATAGGCAATCATTAATTTTTGCTACAAATGTTGCAGTTTCAATGCTTCTTTGATGCTTGAGAGCCTACGAGGAAAGAGAATGATGTTTGTTGGTGATTCCTTGAACCGAGGTCAATATGTCTCCCTGATCTGTCTTCTCCATAGACTAATCCCTGAAGGCGCCAAATCGATGAAGACCTTCGGTTCACTAACTGTCTTCACTGCCAAGGTCCCTGATCATATTACTATAAGTTTCAGCTCTATTTTCATCTAGTGCCTTAACAAAACACGTCCATTTCCCTTCTTTTACTTAACCACGTCAAGACTTTCTATGCCGAAATTTTCCTTTATCCCATGCTTGTAGGAGTATAATGCCACAATAGAGTTCTACTGGGCACCATTTCTTCTTGAATCAAATTCAGATAACGCCGTTATACATAGGGTATCGGATAGGATTGTAAGGAAAGGCTCGATCAACAAGCACGGACGGCATTGGAAAGGCGCCAACATCTTGGTTTTTAACACCTACTTGTGGTGGATGACCGGACTCCAGATGAAGATCCTGTAACTTTCTACTCTTTTTCACTTAATTAAATACCCTTTTATAGAAGGAGTGTTATCTGAGACGAAAATCACATACACATATATATGTTTGTAATGATCAGACAAGGGTCTTTTGAAGATGAAGTCAAAGACATTGTGGAGGTGACGACCGAGGACGCTTATCGCATGGGAATGAAAAGTATGTTAAGATGGGTGAGAAAAAACATGGACCCCAAGAAGACTAGAGTCTTCTTCACTAGCATGTCACCTACACATGCCAAGTGAGTGTAGTGTACACATTCTTAGTCATTCTCTAATAGACCATGTGCAAAATCTCGCTTCTTTTTCATGTGCAAAATCCTGACCGTGAATTAACTTAAATTCCTGTCTCTGAAATTTTACAGGAGCATAGATTGGGGAGGAGAACCGGGGATGAATTGCTACAACCAAACAAAACTGATTGACAATGCTACATACTGGGGATCAGATTCCAGGAAAAGCATAATGCAAGTAATCGGAGAGGTATTCAGCAAATCAAAGTATCCAATTTCGTTTCTAAATATCACTCAACTCTCAAGCTATCGCAGAGATGCTCACACGTCAATTTACAAGAAGCAGTGGAATCCATTGACTCCTGAGCAGCTAGCCAACCCTGCTAGCTATGCGGATTGTGTACATTGGTGCATGCCTGGTCTTCAGGACACTTGGAATGAACTCCTGTTTACAAAGTTATTTTATCCTTAAATTGATAACATAATCAAAAGCGAGTTTTCACCAAATTTCACTTTTTCATTTTTTATGCCAACGAAAGAATTTTATTTCTTCTGTTTTCTTTTTTTGATTTATTGGTTGGTTCTGACTTTCAGTTTGATTGTCCTAGGACTGAGTGTTTTGTAACTTGGGCGGAGATGAGTATTAAATTAGGAAGTGTACAAAGTTAGGGAAAATAAAAAATCCGTATGCAACTTCACCGTCTCTGCTAAGGGAATAGTTGACACACTAAAATTAACTTCATTTGTTGAGAAAGTGCATGGAGACTTCTGCTATGTTTGTAATAGCGGAGCTGTCATTATACGCAGAATCTTGGAGATATATAAAATCTTGGAAATATTGTTAAGCCGTTAATCTTGAAGATATACAGAATCTTGGAGATATTGTTGAGCCATTATTGAGTAGATTTGTAGATATATTAGAGATATTATAGGATTCAAAATTCAATCATGTTGTAACTATCCTCTTATTTTTTCGATACTCTGTAACTATAAGAGCACTCTACTATTCAGCAATAAATATAGAGAGTCGACTCTCTTTTACCAAAAGTTTACATGGTATCAGAGCAAGAGTTTTTTTTTAAATCAGAATGACAAACTCATTCGATGAAAATGCAGTCAATCCCTCGTATGTGCTGCAACCAACCGACAATCTTGGAGTGTCTTTAGTCACCTACTTACTCAAAGAGGATAATTATTCAACATGACGAAGAGCCATTACAAATGCCTTATTAGCTAAAAACAAAATGGGATTTGTGGATGGTAGTCTTCCACGACCTGAAGCAAACTCACTAAACGAAGCTGCATGGATTTAGGGAAATTCTATGGTAATCTCTTGGCTTTTAAATTCATTGCATTCTTCTCTTCATGATAGCATGGTTTTCTTTGATACGACAATGGAGCTTTGGAAAGACTTGGAGGAGCGATTCTCACAAGGAAATGCACCTCGTGTTCATCAACTAAAGATGGAGATTGTTAATACTCAACAAAGGGATCAATCG
>JANSVB020000419.1:41130-51198 GCA_025504935.2 Erythroxylum haughtii
ATACATGCATATATGAAAGGAATACCTCATAATATATTATTAACAAATCATAATGTTAATACATGAATCACAACTATTCATTGACCTAGGGCACACTACTAACAGTTAAATTTTTTAATGATTGTTTTATTTATGAATTTTCGATAAGAAAATCAATAAAAGGGATTAAAATAAGAAATGTATATTTTTTGAAAAGTTAAAATAAGAAAAATTGCTAATGTTGGAGGATTAAGAAACAAAAAAAGCAAAGGCATTGAAACAGGAAAGCCACGCTTAATAGAAGGATTAAAAATATTGTTATAACAGAAATCCACAATGTAGCTATGTCACATAACTAGAGTTCTCTCCATGCAAAAACTTCTGCAACTAGCGTTTTCTCCTTGCAAAAAGCTAGCCTCCTGCTATGGATCCGTCCAACCAGCAAAAACTGGAACACTAAGCAATTGGGTTGATGGGATCCAAGAATTTACGTTACTAGTTGGACTTGAAAACAACTTGGATGTTGCTGAAGAAGGCACAGCAAGGAGCATTGGCAAGCTTCCTGCTGCGCTATCAGGACAGCCTAATTCCCTGGAACTGCTTAAACTAGATACCAGTGATGAAGCACTGGACAAATGAGCTCTTATCTTGGCTGAATCTTCTCCTACTTGTTGATGAACTGAGCTCATGTTATCGATTCCGATTATGCTCTCCGTGGTCAGTGTGAGACCCTGAGTTTTCTAGTTGTCAACAAGATAAGAATCTTTGTGATCCATTGGCTGGGATGAGTTGTCGAGGATCATTCTCCAATCCAACGCACTTTCATTGTTCTTCTGTGAGGGAATGGTTTCTCCATTGTTGCTATGGACAGGAGGATCATGATTCTCGACATCATTACTAGAACCTATGGCACTGTTTCTCCTGGCTAATTCTCTAGCAAGAAGTGTGCTGCTTGCCATGATTCGTTCAACATCATGCCTGGTTATGTCAAAGTTGGTTACAGCATTAACTCCGCGGAATTTTATAGCTGCTACATCATATGCTTCTGCGGCTTCCTCTTGGGTTCCTGAAGTTTTAGTTGAAGAATCCAGATCAAATTAAAAGGACACGCATACCCGAAATCATGATCACACAACTTTTATCAAACTGAGAAACAGTTTGTGTCTTCTTGATGATAAGAGGACTCACTGAATGTTCCTATATAAAGGTCCTTATTTCCCAGCAACTCTGCCAATCCTAGCTTGCCACCTTCCATGCCGATGATGCCTGCTATAAATTGAAATATAGAGGCAAAGGATTTGTCTATTTATTGAAAATGCAAGTGGGAAAAATTGACCTAAGTGACAGAAATAGAATGGTAGGACCTTGTCACTCCTCTGTAGATTGAAGCGCCTCGAGAGAATCCGCTGCTTTTTCTGCATAGAAGCAATTTAAAAGAGAAGAAAATTTGCTGATTATACAAAAAGCAAATAAGCACAAAAGGTTTTTTCCTTCTTAGATGAGCAACATATTCCTGTCGAGACATGTTTTTCATATCTTCAAGTTCCTTTTGATAATTTTCCAGCTGATAAGTGACAAAACAAGCATTCCAGTGACAAATATTTGTAAAAGAATCAAACTATTATAGAATTCTGATCAGCCAATTTCATTACAGGGAAGTTGATTTGAGTAGAAGGCCCCCAGTACTTGAGAACAGCTAGATCATAAGCTCTTGCAGCTTTTTCTTCCTTATCATAACCCCCTGAAAATTTAAGTTCACTTGATTAATATGTAGCGAGAAGATAACTGATAAAAGTTTTCACTGGACAAGGGAAAGACTTACCCAGATAGACTGGAATGATGATTTTTAGTAATTGTAACAGCAACCAAGCAACAATAGAAAAGGAAAAGAAATCAGTACGCAAATACTTCGAGTTGAATGAAAAACCAGAAGACAGAAAAGAAAATCAGTAATATTAGAGAAGGTTTTGTTGTTTTCTAACCTTGCCTTCCTTTCCTGGTTTGACCTTGTTTCTTGCAGCTATTGTCCCACAAGTGGGCTTCATATCTCCCAGTCCATCTATGCCTAGTTAAGAAAAGCCATTGAGAAATGAAAACAAAGACAGAACAAAGCGGAATGTTCGTGTAATTAGGGAACATATGGAGCTCTAACCTTGTCATACCTCTGGACTGAGAAGTTCTCTGTCCAAATGTCTTAATAAATTTCCCATGGACAATATGCTCCCGATCCACCTTCTCAGGACTCCTTTTCTTAGTTTCTATGTAGGCACAGTCAGTCAGAGAAGGTGAGACTTGTTGAGAACCAGGGCTCATGGATAAGCTTAGTGACTGCAAGTATCCATAAGTCATTGCACTAATGGACCTAGATTCACTTCCATTATCGCTCATGCACCCAGTGATCTTCTGGTCCATTGCATTGTTAGCTTGGCAGTTCCTTGAGATGCAGTTCTTCATACCATTATCATCCCCCAGAGTTGGGAGCCGAAGATGGCAATCAGAAACCTGAGTTTTTTTAACGTCCTTTCCTAGTAGCATCGAGATGCCCCTATAGTAAGAGTATTGTTGGGCTTCAATCTGATGCATGGAGTTGTGATGAAGAAGCTGTAGAAATTTGTGGCTATTAGATCCGTGAGCTGGGTTTTGGTTATAATAAACACTATCTAAGCTAAGACCCATAGCTCCTCTATCACACGGATGGGTCCCCATTGTTGCACCACCGAAGAAATCCTCAAGCTTTGCTGTTGAACTTGTCTCCATCGTTGCTTCATATAAAAATTTAATACAAACCAGTCCAGGCTAAGATAGAGAATAGAATTTATCTAAAAAAACATGGGCCAAAAGAAAATAATATACAGAGCTATCTGTAATCTTAGCAGCTAATCTTGAGGTTGTGAACTGGTAAGTTCTTCCATAATGCAGAGAGAGCCACCTGAATTTAGTGGCATCAGAGGCAGAGGAGAGGACAAGCATCCACTTTCACCATCAACACCAGAGTACAAGCCATAAGAGAGATGTGGTGACGAATGGAAAAAGCTTGATGGGATAGCAGTAGGAACAACAACAGAAGCAGACTCTGGTTGATGATGGTAATTTGGGTTTGAAGAAACCTCCATTTTCATGTAAGAAGACAGAGACCAACGTAGCCAGTTAGTATTGCTCATTTGCTCTTACCCTTGATCATCTTTTCTGCTCATGGGCTTCATTTCATTTACGTGCCCTCAGGTAGTACTGTTACTTTCAATGTTGCCACGTTGGAAGAAGAGATTCTTAGTAAGTTTCTATTGTTGCACAAGTCGAGTGTGTTATCCTTCCAAAGCAAAGATTGATTGAGCTCACAAAATCAGAGTATTCTTGTCAGGCATTTTATGTTAACAAATGTGCAGCGCAAAGAGATTAGTAATTGACTACAAGCTTCTGAATGTATTTCTGTAAGATGACAAGTTTCCTCTTTCAAAGATCAATACTCAAGTACTATTTTTAAAAGAAGTTATCTTTTCCAAGTTTGATTTAAAAGCAAGATTTTGGCAACTAGGTATTCACCCAATTGAAAGATACAAGACTACATTTTGCATTCCCAATACACAATACTAATGGACTGTTATGTTATTTGGGCTTAAAGTCGCCTTATCACTATTTTAAAGAACAATGATTGAGATCTATGAACCTATCCTCTACAGTACAATCATATACATTGATGACATTCTCCTGTTTTTAAAGATCCATGAGGAACATCAGGCCCTACTGCAACAATCCTTAGATCTTATTAAACAGCATGACATTATGTTTTCAGCCTCAAAAAGCATTATTGGCACTAAAGAAGCCTGGTCCACATATTGCACAACAGCTGTTACACTTTTTTTATGAACATTTCATTGTGAAACAGATACAACAATTCCTCGGGATTGTTAATTACATCCGTGAATTCTGTACGTGGCAGCTTATACTTCATGTTTATCCAAGTTACTAAGACAAAATCCACCTTGGCCTCCTGATAGACAGCACCCACCTTGGCCTCCTGATATTTTTCCATTCTTTTTTCATTATAAGTATCCTCTTCAACCAAGTAACGTTACAACTCTTTCATCTTTTAAAGTTTTTAGTTCTCAAGTTTTTATGGCTAGTCAACTTCTCTTTACCTTCATAAAGAAATCTTTTCCTCCTATTACTAGTACACTCACTAGTGTTTCTGAAGTTGTCTCACTTGCTCGTATGAGTTTGTTTTATTATTTGCTTTAGTTTCTTCATGAGCATAACTCTCTTGGAAGTCTCATAATGTTCAATCTTAAAGCACCTTACCTTAAGGTGACTTTTCTCCATGATCCTCTTTCTAAAAACACATTATGGTATCTTTGGGCACTCTCGACCCTTTATGCTTGTGCTGTCACTATATCTCTTCTTCAACTCTGTTAACATCGTTGTGGCATAAACAATGGAAGCTCTTTGTTATGGACATTTCTTGAGTGGTTTCAACCACTAGATCAATGGAAGCAACAATGTTCTCTGATAATCTCACAACATCATCTGTGGAAAGTTTCTGCTAGACAACAATCTACTCATTACTTTTTCATCCTCTATCGTCTATATCGAGAAACACATATTAGTGTCCTTTACACATAACATCGTGTCTAATTTTATCGTGCATCATTATACTAGTCACGACATCAAAACAATGTGCTTCATTCTCTTAGAAATTTTCTCAAAGAAGTAAATCACTTCCCCAATACACCAGTCATTTCCACCTCTATTGGACCATATCCCAGTGAATTTATTCCTGGTCAACTAGAAGCACCAGAAGTTGATATACCAGGATTCAATAGTCCTCAGTATAGAAGAATCGATCTCAGATATTGCAGGACCTTCTCAGCCTTTTTACTCAGTCTTTTAGGATGCTCTGAACCTAGATGATGATAAATACAGTCCTAATAAAGATAAGTTAAATCAATTCTTGCACAAACTTCACACATGTGAGCTCAGTCCCAATAAAGGACAAAAGACCTATTAAGTTGATACTGCTAACTCAAGTGATCCAGATTCTCCATCTAATTTAGAATCATGGCACGAACCAATTCATGAAAAATAATGCCTTGGATCCTAACTCTTATAATGGGATTTGTCTTTTTAGGAGTTTTGCTTTTAAGTCTTGTGATGAAAAGAGCATTTTTGTGGCCCACAAATCACTATACAAGGTTCCTTCTTATCATCATACTATTTGTTTTTTAGAAAGTTGTTTACTTTTTCAAAGTAGCTTTGTTAAAGCTATGATGATTGTACTTTAAAGTTACTTTCTTTTTTAGAGTTGTAATGAGTGTATCTCTTTAGAGATTTATTTTCTTACCCTTGCTTCACCTATAAAAGTAAGGCTCTTCCTCAGTTGTAAGCAGGCTCTTCTTACATTGAAGATTAGTTTAATGAAGTTTGGTTTGAGTGTTTTCCATTCTCTCAAAGTTCTTCCTCTCCTGGAAGCTTCAAGTTTTGAGTGATGTTACTATATGTCTTGTTATAGAGACAAGTATGACCTACACTCACTTTTTATGAGGATCTTGTGTATTAGGAAGTCTAAGATAGTTTGTGACTGTTTTAAAAATAATTCTACTGTAAGATTAGAGTTTAACGGGGAAAAGAGTGTAGGTAATGTTGTGACTATTGTTTCAAAAGGGGAAAGAAAGTTGTGAAGGGTGTAAGGTTCCTAAGAGGAAAGCTGAGAGTTGTGTGCCTGTGGAGAGAAGGGTTTTGTTGTCTCAGCCATCATACCTGGAACTTACCAACAGTCACAAAGGTTTCCGTATTGTTTCACAATAGTCTATTAGACACCTCAGTAAGCCTACAATCTGACCTTGGTTAGTCGATGATTTTCTTAAAGGTGTTGTTTTAGCTAATTGGTGGTTGTACTTTCCCTGTGTGCTCTTCGAGTTCTCGATGTGATGGTTGTTTAAGTGATTTGGTGCGCTTCTACCTTCAAGGTGTCTTTTGGGAAGCTCAGCGGTATCAGAGTCATCTTTCGTGTCTTGACCGGCAGTAACATTGTCTCTTGATAAGAGTGAGTAAGGAGAGAGCCCATAAGTAATGGAAACACTACCTAATAGCCCTGTTCATTTGTTTTCAACTTTGTCTGTGTCTAGTTCACTTTCTAGTGTAAAGCGTATGTTATCTAATCGTATAGAAAATCTAGTAGAAATTACCCATATTCCTGTGGAAAATTGTGTTTGTGAGTCTTATTTACCTTTGTTGAGTCCGTATAGTGTGTATTCCTATGATCGTTCCTAGATGAGAAGTAGACATACTATTTTGTCTACCTCTAGAACAAAAGTAAAAGAAATCATCTAGAGTTTCAGATTGGAACAGTGTGGCCTCAGATCTATAGCCGTAGAACAATACATAAAGCTTGAAATCCCTAAGGAGTTGGTCTCTCTCTGGAGGGAGCACAATCATGCACATCTTCATGTTGGAGCTATACACTTTGTTCTTACACTCCATGGAAGAAAGGGAATACCTACTACAGTTAGGATATCTCTTCTAGACACTACCTATATAACGTACCAGAATGCTTTGATTGGTACCTTGTTGACAACGCTCAATAATGGAAGTATTATTATGATGATAGCACCTGATTTCAATATCAGGTTGGATGATCTACTTTGTCTAAATGTCTGCAAGTTCAGATCCAGATCACTGGAGCAGATCAAGATCTTACAGCCACCATGGCTACTTTACATCACTAGATGATCTATCGTCTACATAATCATGCTTTAGATCTTAACTTTCCAAATTCTACTTCAGATGCCCTTTACATGGTTGATGATCATTCCAATAATCAGACTACTATCATCCGGATTCCGAAACAACTACTTGCATAGGAGCTTGAAAAGTTGATACCTACTGAATGGATCACCAACTACCAAAAGGTGTTCCGCCTGCCTCATTGATACTCTTTTCATACAACAACTCCTTCGATTCTGAAGACATTGAAAGATGGAATGGTGAAGTCCACCTATGCAAAGCCTAACAAGGATCCATCTGGACCTTCTACATCAGGATCTGTCTTTATGATCCAGCCTATATTTCCTCATATGGAAGGTAAATCTGGTCCTCAAATTATTATTTCAAATCTAATGGAGATCCAGTTTCTATCAGTCATCATTGTGGGCATTTTGTATGGGATGTTGACCCATCTATATGAGAACTCGACTATGAAGTCTATCTCAATCTTAAGTTAGATAGTGATGATGATGATGAATGATATGCCAGAAGGAGAAGGAAGAAGAAAAAGCCTAAACCTTATTGTATGCCTTCTCAACAGTATCATCCACACAAAGATGATCTAGATCTAGATGATTCCAGCAAATCTATTAGTCTACAAATAGAAAGATTCAAACCAAGATCTTTTCAAGAGATGCTGGAATCTTCTACTTGTCAATCTAAGCCAACAGTTCTTGTTATGACTCCTACTCCTATACTTTGCATGATGGTTAAGTCATATGAAGAATACTTTCCCTCTTTATATAGGAGTATTGATGAAACAACTAGGGTTATCTCTAACCCTTATATTTGAGCCACATGAATCACTTCACAAGGAAAGTCTCAAATCCTTCTGATGAAGTACTTAACTGACAGACATCAAATGCAGTAGCATAGAATAAAGTTCTTTGAAGAATTGATTTAAACCTAGATGTAATCAATTAATAGACTAATGCTACGCAACATAAAGTCGACATCGTCTCTAAGCAGATCCAACAAATGTATCAGTTTTAGAAAGCTCAAACCTAGCAACTTGCTGCTGATCTTTGACATTACATTGCTACAAATTATTTTAGGCCTGACTTCGATGTCAAAGTTAGAGAAATCAAGAAGATACAAGGAATTGTGCAACAAATGGAAGCTGATATGCAATCTGCTTGATCTAAAACTATATATGGCTCATCCTCTTCAGTATTTCCATATATACAGCCATTATACACATCTCCTATATATCAGACGTATCCAAAAGAAGTTGACTATTCAAAGGTTTTCAAGTTTAACTATTCTTGGATCAGGCAGTATATTCATCCTCAAATAGCTCAAGCAAAACCTAAGAAATCAAAGCCAAAGCCAAAGCCTGAACCTGCTCCTGAGCCATCACCTTCATTCACTAAACCTGAACTAGTTAATCAGTGGAGTAAACCATTACAGATCCATACACCTCCTACTTCTCCACCAAAGGTTTAACCTTCCACCTCTACTAGGAATGACAAAGCATCTCAGACAAAGTTCATAGCAACTTTTGCACCTACACTTGCTGTAGAAGATTCCTCTGCCTAATTAGATAATACAGAAGCTTGTTCTGAAGCCTCTGTCCTATCATTTGAAGTCTCTGCAACAATCTCTGAGTCATCATATGAACAGATCTTTTAACCATCTTCTAATTCCTTAGCACAACTAGTTGATCTGTCAGAATTATCTCAAGTTCTGATGACTATGCCTTAACCTAGTGAAGTTGACAGTTACTGAACCTTTCAGACCTGAACCAACACTATAGGCAACATCTGCTTAAACAGCTGCTTAGACTAAGCCTACTTCAGGACCTTGGTTCACCTTTGACCATCTTCCCCCAAAGAAATGGAGAGATTGCTTGCATGAATTTGGTGCCTGGATAGATCTACAAATGACTCGACCGAATAATCCTTTATAGGATATTTTGTCTGAGTTTACATCTCACTTCATTGGTACTTTGCAAGAATGGTGGCAAAGTATTAGTATGACTATCAAAGACTTCAGTATATCCAAGTCACTACAGCTAGAACTCTTCTTAGAATCATTCAGCTTATTGATAAGTAGATCCGTCAAGAATATTTTGCTATGAAATGTTGTTCACTTGACAAGCGTGATTTACAAAAGCATTATCAACTGATGACAGAAAGGTACTATCATTTGAATTGATGGAATGACGTTAATCTTTGATATACTTTTATCTCATCCCTTCCAGATCAATTGCAACTAAAGTTTCAAAAGACCATTGTTTCTTTACAAAGAGATATGGTTAATATCTCTCTTGGAGAAATTTACTAGCTTGCTTTAGCTTCTCTTGATAAGTTGTGTGATCAATATGCCTTATTCAAGAACATCATTAATGGTGGTCCACTTCTCAAATATACTTGTATGAAGCTTTATCTTCAAATCAAGTGTAAAGAACATAAGACTTGTGATTGTCACAACAAGAAGAAAGATCATCTTCGACAAGTCTATCATAGAAGAAAGTTCAGTAGACAAATGGAAGGCTACAAACCCTTCAGAAAAACATATGAGAGAAAGGATGGGAAGAAGAGAAGAATTGTTAGGTTATTTAAGAAATCCTCGCATTATAAGAAAGCTGATTGTTATTTATCTACGAACAATCAGGACACTTTGGACGTACTTGTCCTCATAAGACAAAAAAGGATGTCCAGTTATTGAAGCAGATGCAATCAATCTTACCTATTCATTCCTCCAATAACTTTGAAGATCTGATTGAAGAGCAATCTCATGAAGACGAGGACACAAAGTTTGCTATTTTTGTCAGGACCTCTAGATGAATCCTATCATGATTCACTATATATGCTACAATATACTTACATAAAAACTAGATCGTATTTCAGTTTAACGATCATATGTCCAGAACTAACTTCTTGGACAAGACAAATATGATAGACCCATTAAAGTCATTGGGTTTAGGAATACTGGATCCAATTGTGTGATCATGAAGTCCAACATTTTACCCTCTAAAACATGGACCTCACATGATGAGTATTTTGCAGTTGCATATGGGAATTCATTCAAGATCGTGCTTGTTCCAAAGAGAAAAATCGGGATACGATTTTTTCCACAATGTACAGATTGGACTAAAGTATTTAGAAGCAATCCACCTGGCCTAGATATTCTCATTAGTATGGATACATATAGTGTAGCATCCCACTCCCGCAGGACCCGAACTCGATATCGACGGTGATATCCGAGCCCGTGCCTCACGAGGGTGGTATGCTAGAGCACTCAATTACAGTCCAAAACTCAGTATAATATTTTTAAAATTTTTTTGAATTAATCATATGCGCGAAATTCAATGAACAATTGGGTCCACTG
>JANSVB020000419.1:57015-67353 GCA_025504935.2 Erythroxylum haughtii
GACTTAACGAGTTGTTAAGGTTTAACTTTCGAAACTTAGTGGATTTCAATCCCCGATATCATTTTTGAACAATGATGCCGTTGTTTTCTCTGTGGATAACAAAGACACTTTGCACGTACTTGTCCTCATAAAATAAAGAAGGATGTAAAGTTATTGAAGTAGTTGCAATCAATTTTGCCTGTTCATTTTTCCAATAACTTTGAAGATCTGATTGAAGAATAATCTCGTGAAGATGAGGACCTAAAGTTTGTTGTTTCTATCACGACCTTTGAAGATGAAGAATCCTCTGACTCCTCTATTTCTCTAGAGGATGATTCACTATACATGCTACAACAGACCTGTATAAAGTTAGATCGTACTCTAGTTCAACGACCATACGTCCATATCCAACTCTTCAGATAAGATAAATACGATAGACCCATCAAAGTTATTAGGTTTATGGATACTGGATCCAGTTGTATGATCATAAAGCCCAACATTTTACCCTCTGAAGCATAGAAATTACATGATAAGTATTTTACAGCTGCAGATGGCAATTCTTTCAACATCGAGCTTGTTACAAAAAGAAAGATTGGGATACGATTCTTTCCACAATCTACAGTTTGGACTAAGGTACTTGGAAGCAATCTAGCTGGCCTAGATAATCTTATTGGCATGGATTTATACAATAAAGCCTCACCTTTACACATTCTACTCACAAGCCTAAGGTATCGATCATTTTTCAGTTCCTACACTGACATAAAAATATGTTTGAACTTTCTCAAGTTCCTACACCATATGCATCGCTAAGAGCTAAACTATTGGAATATTGTCCTGAATTACATGCACAGTTTTCTTACCCATATCCTCTATGAAAAAATGTTAACTTTTTCATAAGTCTACCTTTCAAAAAAACTGAGGATATCAATCCCACGAAAGCCACACATCTATGGATGAACCCTGATGACCTAAAGCTTGCACAAGATGAGTGTGTTATCCTTCTGAAGGAAGGATTGATTGAGCCTAAAAAATCAAATTGGGCTTGCCAGACGTTTTATGCCAACAAAAGTTCAAAGTAAAAGCGTGGAAAAAAGATATTAATAATTGAATACAAGCCTCTGAATGCATTTCTACAAGATGCAAGTTTCCTCTTCCAAAGACCCATGAGGAACATCAGGCTATATTGCAACAATTATTGGATCTTACTAAACAACATGGCATTATGCATTCAGCCTCGAAAAGCCTCATTGGCACCAAAGAAATTGAATTTCTAGGTATGCATTTCAAAGATGGATTCTACTAACCTGATCCACATATTGCACAAGAGTTGTTACACTTTCTTGATGAACATCTCACTGTGAAACAGATACATCAATTCTTCGAGATTGTTAATTACATACGTGAGTTCATACCATACGTGTCAGCTTATACTTCATGATTATCCAAGTTTACTAAGACAAAATGTACCTTGGCCTCCTAATAGACAACATCCACCTTGGCCTTCTAATAGACAACATCCACCTTGGCCTTCTAATATTTTCCCTTCCTTTTTCATTAGAAATATCCTCTTCATCCAAGTAATGTTACAACTCTTTCATCTTTTAAAGTTTTTAGTTCTCAAGTTTTTATGGCTAGTCAACCTCTCTTTGCCTTCACAAATAAATCTTTTCCTCCTATTACTAGTACACCCACTAATGTTTCTGAAGTTGTCTCACTTGCTCGTATAAGTTTGTTTTATTATTTGCATTAGTTTCTTCACGAGCATAACTCTCTTGGAAGTCCCACAATGTTCAACCTCCAAGCACCTTACCTTAATGCGACTTTTCTCCATGATCTTCTTTCTGAAAACACTTTATGGTATCTTTGAGCACTCTTTGCCCTTTATGCTTGTGCCATCATTATATCTCCTCTTCAGCTCTATCAATATCTCTGTGACATAAACAAAGGAAGCTCTTTGTTATGGACATTTCTTAAGTAGTTTCAACCATTAGATCGATGGAAGCAGTAATGTTCTTTGATAATCTCACACCATTGGCTATGGAAAGCTTCTACTAGATGACAATGTACTCATTGCTTCTTCATCCTCCATCGTCCATATCGAGAAACACATATTAGTGTCCTTTACATAGAACATTGTGTCCAATTTTATCATACATCATTGTACTGACCACGACATCAAAGTAGTATGCTTCAATCTCTTAAAGATTTTCTCAAACAAGTAAATCACTTCCCCAATACACCATTCATTTCCACCTCTATTGGACCATATTCCGGTGAATTTATTCCTGATGAACCAAAAGCACCAGATGTTGATATATTAGGTTTCAATTGTCCTCAGTATGACACAGAAGAATCGATCTCAAATATTGTAGGACCTTCTCAGCCTTTTAACTCAGTCTTTCAGGATGCTCAGGACCTAGATGATGATAACTACAGTCCTAATGAAAATGAATTAAATCAATTCCTATACAAACTTCACACATGTGAGCTCAGTCCCAGTAAAGGACAAAAGACCTATCAAGTTGATACTGATAGCTCACGGGATCCAGACTCTCCATCCAATCTTCAATCGTGGCACGAACCAATTCATGACAAATAATGCCTTGGATGCCTTGGATCCCAACTCTAATAATGGGACTCGTCTTTTTAGGAGTTTTTATTTTTGAGTCTTTTAATAAAAAGAGAATTTTTGTGGCCCATAAACTATTGTACAAGATTTCATCTTATCATCATCCTGTTTATTTTTTAAAAAGTTTACTTTTTTAAAATAGTCTTTGTTAAAGGAGTGATGATTGTATTCTAAAGCTACTTTCTTTTTTAAAGTTGTAATGAGTACATCTCTTGAGAGATTTACTTCGTTACCCTTACTTCACCTATAAAAGCAAGGCTCTTCCTCAATTGTAAGCAGGTTCTTCTTATGTTGAAGATTAGTTTAATAAAGTTTGGTTTGAATGTTTTCTATTCTTTCTAAGTTCTTCCTCTCTTGAAAGCTTCAAGTCTTGAGTGATGTTACTATCTGTCTTAGTACAGAGACAAGTATGCTCTACACTCACCTCTTGTAAGAATCTTATATATTAGAAAGTCTAAGACAGTCTGTGACTACTTTTAAAACAATTCTGCTGTGAGATTAGAATTTAACGGAGAAAAGAGTGTAGATATTATTGCGACTATTGTTTCAAAAGGGGAAAGAAAGTTGTGAAGGGTGTAAGATTCCTTAGAGGAAAGCTGAGAGTTGTATGTCTATAGATAGAAAGACTTTGTTGTTTCAACCATCATAACTAGAATTTACTAATAGTCACAAAGGCTCTTATGTTGTTCAACCATAGTCTACCAAATAGTTTAGTAGCTTATAATCCGAATTTAGTTAATCGATGGTTTTTTGAAAGGTGTTGTTTTAGCCAGAAAAAGCTAGTTCCTTTAAAGCTAGAACAAAAAGAACGAGATTCAGCAACCAAGGTTGGGCATTCTTCCTCCATTCCATTGGGATCTGTGTCTGTTAAAGACTTCTACTTTTATTTTACCCTACGCTCCCCTGACCCTATTCCTTCTTCGACTTTTCTTTACTTAGAGGCAAACTTCGAACGCCCCTTGTAGCTCTGATAGTAGCACTACCGAGAGAAATTTTCTCAGGGTGGCTTTTTTTTTTTTATGTCTGTTATATGAGTGAGTCTGAAAGATAAGTCGCAAATGTTCAGACAGTCAATTCACAGCTTTCGGTAGTAGTATGTAGCTGGTCCTACTGATTTGGCAGCTTGATAGGATAGGCGTCAGCCTGCATCATGCTCTTTGTCTTTTGCTGTACTCGAATCATCCTAAATGTTTAAATTTTCAATATATAAATTATTAATTTAGCTTATAATAAACACTGATATAATCTTTAAAATAATTTAATATATAGTAATCAGAAGTTTTTTAATTTAACTTTTATCAAAATTTTAAATAAATTGTTATCGTTATTTTATTACTATTTTAACACTCTATTTACAATATAATAAGTGTTATTTTAAATATAAAATAATATTAAAAAAGAAAGATATTAATTTTTAAAATATTAAAGTATAAATCACTCTTTTGATTAAATTTTTTATTATTTAATCAATTATTTGATTTTGAATTATAATTTATTACTTAATTATGATATATTTAAATAATATATCCTTTATTTCTTTATCTAATATTGATTTTTTATTTAATACACTTAATTTATTTATTTATCTAGTACACGTTTTAAATGGTAGAAGAGTCCACTTTTATTATTCAAGAACAAAAAGGATAGCCCACCAAAATAAAGGAAGTGTTGGTGGAAAACAAATACTAGAAAACCTCAAATGAATATCTAAATTTACTACATTAATCGTACATAATAATAATGCTGCTTTTGTGATTATATATAAAAAAGAAACAACATCGATTGATCAACAACGAGAGTACATACATTTGTGTTTGGATTCAGGAGGAAATGAGAGCATCAAAACTTTAAAAGGACTGTTACTGGAATTGTCGGCACTGATTCACAGCATTTTCTTCTTATGTTTTATAGCATGCTAAAGCTGCAGTCAACCCCAGCTTCCGAGCAAAAGGAGACAATTTATACAACACCGACCGTGCAGACTCTAAAGGTACTCACCTCGAATTCTCTTTTCAATTTTACCCTGTCTATCGTTTTGGCCATTGGAAAGGATGAAATATTCAATGACCAAAACGAGACATGGTTGAATAGGGCATCCGAACTCAAAAGTACTTCGAGTGAAGCAGCAGCAAATGGGAAGAGTGCCTCTGTCCCAATTTAGATAACCATATATGGCAAATATTTAAGCATTATTTAGTGTGGTTTTTTATCTTATGGCAAATATTTTATATGAGAACTATAAAATACTAAGTTCGTTTTCTAGTTTATATAATATACACTAAAAAACATAATAATTATAAATTTTATTAATATAAATTAAATAAATAAAAGTTATCTATGGCTTGCTTGTGCCAGAACTTTAAGGTCCTGAATTACGCCAGCAGAACTTTGACCCTTCGTATCAAAATTCACCCTATTTCTTTTAGACAAAAAATTGCATCCCTTTAAAGTGCTCAACTCTCAAAATCAGCGAGTTTATTTCCTAATAGTTTACAAGAATTCGAGTTAAGACTTAAAAGAAGCTTCTACCGGGATTTCAACTATAAAAAGAGTTTTAATTTCCTCTACTTAAAAAAAGGAGTTATAAATGTGAGATGTTAGTGAAAATTTTACCCTAGTCGTGCTTATATCATTGTACATTTGTTAAACACGAAAATAATAAACGATTTTCATGGACTATTTGAATTTCTCTTTTGTTCTTAAAAAACTCTGGTCCACAATATTGCTAGTTAATATATGTTCTTATATTTGAATCAAATTGCGCAACTTAATTAAGTAATTGTTGATGTAATTGTTGTGTTTAAAGAGATATAACATCAACCTTTAAATTTAGTATCTATGTATATTGGTTAAACTATTAAGTTTTAAATTAATTTTACGAATAACAAAATAGAGAAAAAAATGTTAGTTATTGGTTACAAACTTTTAAATCATTTTTTTAAGACGATAAGTTTTTTTTGCCCAGGATAAATACGCAAGTATTATTTTTGAAAGAGATTTAAATAATCTCAAAGTTTGACTTAAAAATTTAATTTTGACAATTAATTATTAACCTAAATGATGGACATAAAATAACATTATGCATTTTTAATGTTTGATACCAATGGACAAGAGCTAAAAGTCACTTCATCGTTGTTCAAAGAGTCAACATCCACCCCGCACAGCTAGTTCAGTTGGTCATTAGCAAGGTAAATTAGTCCAAGGTCCTAGGTTGAATCCTGGCAACGAGTGTCAGGACCGCCTTGCTAAGAAGCTGACTGAGATCAGACCGTGATTTATCCCCTCACAACTCTGTCGGGCTGAGGTGTGGGGGCACCTGGAGTGTGTGATTCTACCTTTTGGTCCAAAGAGCCGGCATCTATGACAAAATCTTATCAAGTGTTTTAATATACTTCAAGCCTTATTATGGCAATTATTTGTCTATAGAATTTATCTTTTGCTAGAATATATTGTGAAGTAAAAAGGAAAGTTGATTATAAAGGTAGGTTAGGCTAAAGGTTCATATCTTTTTTTTTTTGTCTACGAGATGTCATAGACACCTTTAAGTCATCCACATTTAAACTAATCCCTGCTTGAGTCGGGTAGATCCCTTGCGGGAGGTAAAACTCTGGCTCCAAATTTTAAACAGTTGTATACATTAGAATAATTCGAACCCGCAACTTCACTTAAACCAAAAGAACCCCTTACTAATTCACGTGCGTCTTGGGATTAAAGGTTCATATCCTTAGCATGATGGATGAAGGTTCCTCAAGGAACGTGCATTTTGTAGTCTACTTATGACTACAGGGCATGGTTCTTAAAACAAAAATTGAAAAATCTAAAAGTTGTGATTTTGCAAAATCTGATTCTACCTCAATTGGTTTGAGTTGTTTATGCAAGTTGCTTAATGCAAGGTAACTGTTAATATTCTAAAAAAAATACAAACAAAAAATTAAATACGCAACAAATAAATTGACAACAAAGATTTGGTAAAGCAGCTTGACAAATATTGTCTATGTTTGCAGAGCTCTGACTCAGCTTGATAAACTTTCACTTGTAATACAATAGGTTTACCTAAAGCTTTATTGAGCCGACTCACTTAACCGTTGACACTATCCCTCGTACTCATATCTCATGAAAGTAAATCACTCTCAAATAACATGATTACCTCATGCTAACCTTAATAGGGGATTTTTGCAACAATGATTGATAATAAAAATGATAAAGGAACATAAAAAAAGAAAATACTTAAGATAAAACACTACCTTAAATTTGCAACTTTATCAACTCGTAATCATGAGAAGTTATCCAATAAGAATTTTGTTGTGAACCATCGAATTAATTACTAAAAAAATCCATGCACAACAGCCACAACAATCATTAAACGAATATATGTTCCATCACCAAAATATCATAAAAACACAAATGCACAATTGATCAAATTTACTACATGTTTTTCCCTCGCAAAACGATAGATAAGTAGTCTAATTATTCACCCACATATATAGAAACGCACTGTCAAGAACAATTTAATAGAGCATGTAATTGTTCATACAAAAATAAAGAAATGCAGTTGTACAAATTGATTAATTTTCTACCAATTTTTCTTTTCCAAAAATGATAGCTCATGTGTCCAAAAATTCACACCCAATATAGAAATACAACTGTCATAGATAACTCCAAGCTCAAAATCTACTGCCAATGATAACTACAATCAACGAAATACAGCAACCAAAGATAGCTTCAATCAACGAAATTACAGCTGTCAAAGATAGCTTGAATTAACGAAATTATAGCTGTCAAATAACCAAAAAAATCTAATTATTAAGATATGGTGATATTTACTAAGATTTTATCCTTCGTGCAACCTTTTTCTTGAAAAATCCCATCTAAGGTAGATAACTTATCATAATGATATTTTACATATATCCAACTATGTTTAATTAAAAATAAGGCCTAAAATTAATTAAAAAGATATCAGAACAAATATCTTAACAAAAATAAAAAATAAAACTTTATAGTATAAATAAAGAACTTGGCGATTGCTTCTTTGTATGCTTCCCGTCCAATAACAAGAAGAATGATAACACAACGATATCCGATAATCAATCTTTAGGTTTAGCGTTATAACTTGGTACTCCATTTCTCTACTTCCCCTCCGATGGTCCAATGATAACGACTTGACGAACCTTATAAAAGCTGGCCCAAAACAAGTTTTACACGTTTCATGCGTTTCTGTGATGCATGCATATTCTTAAAGTAACATGAAATGTGTTTGATGTATGGATGAATTTGGTGAATATAGTCATTCCAACTTTTGAATGTTGGTATTGCCATATAACTCTAAAGGGTGCGTAATTTTAACTTAACTCGAGGCTTAAACTTTGAGAAAGTAAACGTTAGAAAAGAAGATTATATATAATTAATTTCAAATTATTTTATATATAATTAATTTCAAATTTAACTCCAGATTAAACATGATAGTTTATTTTTACTTAAAATTGAACTAGTTTCTCATAATTAATAAAATTAGAGAATAATTTATTAAACTTGAACTTAAACTCAATTAAACTATGAGTATTTAAACTTGAATGTTTAAAATTAATTCTTAATTTGAATTTTAATCTGAATTCTGTTAAATTGAATTTACCCCATTAATTTTGGATTAGATTCTCATTAATTTGCCAATATGTAATTATAACTGACAAATTTATATCTGTCTCCATAAAGAAATTGCCTTGGTCATGCATGTTGAAATATAAAGTGGAAGTTTGCTCTACATCGGAGAAATCGAGACAAACTGACTTGACTCTGATACCATGTTAGAATTTATAGTGAGCTTACGAGCCCATACGAGAAGGAAAGTTAGACCACATACAAGTCTAAGTGAGGTTCCATCCTAAAATCAATTCTAACATGGTATCAGAGCAAGTTGTTTTTATGTTAGTCGTTAACCCCTCGAAATGATAGATTATGTCACGTGTTAGACCCACACGTGAAGGGATGTGTTAAAATATAAAGAGTAGGAATTTGTCCCATATTGGAGAAAGAAAGGAAAGAAGACTAACATATAAATCTAGTGGACCACTCCACTTATCACCAATTAATTTTGGCATGAAACTTTACTTAAACTTGTATGTAGTCTAATTTTTCTTCTCATATAAGCCCGTAGACTCATTATAAATTCTATCAATGCAAACTTACCATAGCATGCAAAAATATGAGAAAGTCCACAGGGCAATTTCTTTACGGAGACAGATTTGCTACGTACTGGCTAGAGAAGCAGAGTGGAATGAGAAAGCTGGGATGGTTGCAAGCTGAAGAACAGTACTGGGCTCTCCATTAAACGGGAACTGATCCGACAAATGTTGTTGGTCGTGATGATGCTCGGCTGGGTTTGATTCCATGTCCGCTTGTTGATGGTCTCGTGAATCTGAAACTATCCAACCCTTTTCGGAAAATTATAACTAACATTCAGTTCTTAGTACATGTTCATATATATATAATTTTTTATACCTATATTTTTATTCTGTCTAAGTAGAATTCAGGAGATCCATATTACTCGTGACCATGTTTTGATTCATGCCAAAGGAGGATCTTGTCCATATTAATTCATTAGAGATTTCGTCTTCACTCTTCTCCGTATAGTATAAACTCAGGTCACGTATGTAAACCTCTTTAATCTTTTTCAGCCCTATAAAAAAGAGATGCGTCACTTTTTATATCAGTATTAACTCGCTAAACTCGTGAGTACGATAATATATGTCAATATGTGTAAATCATATGCATTTTTGTAGTATGAGATGCAAGAACAAGTTTGTAAGAACCTTCTTGTAAAGATCATCCAGATGTTGTTTATAGTTCATTCTGAATGTATGCACATACTCGAGTCCAAAAAAGCAAACTCAAACGTATCATCTGTTACATATTGACCTGTAGTATTATCCTTTAACATTTAGATCACACTATAGATTGTCAAAACATGCCAATTAAGAGGATCCAAATGCCAATCAATGTGGGTGGTTGCGATTTGAAACGGTGCATGTTAACGATGACAAGTGGCGAGTTTCAATATTTTCGAAATTAGGACCTCGGACGTAGGTACTCGCTAGAGACCTTTTACTTAATTGCTTGGTGGCTGCTTTGAAAATGGAGTGCCTTCACTTCCCTAGTCATTCCAACTCTGAGGGTTGAGTGTTGACTTGGACAAGACAACCCCATCTTACGTGAGTCTTGGTCGTTGTGTAATAATAGAGCATTTAAAGCAAGTATTAGAGTAGGGAGTAGGAAACTATATTCGTCTTTTATGAGTTGAACCATTTCTATTTGAAATAATTTTTTAATTTATACATTAGTCAACTCAAATCGATTTTGGCAGTACGATTGGGTGATTGATGATAACTAATTTCTTTCTTCTTCTTTTTTTTTTTTACATCAGATATCTCGATTTAGTTGAATTAATCTTAAGTTTCTAAGATCCTATTCCAAAAGCCCTACAGGATGTAAATCTGAAATCTTAAGATTCCTTAAGTTCTTACGTAGCCTGTACACTTCTACGCATAAGAAGTCTTCACATACTTGATTGTTCAGCTGATGATTGATCACTGCTTCCTTGCTCAGCACCAGGTTCCCATTAGCTCTTAAATTTTCTAGTAGCTCCAACTTTTACACTGCTGCTCGAAGTGAAACGTTCGTAATCATAGACAGAGCTACGTGGGGGCCCATGGTGCACTGGGCCCCCTAACATTTAA
>JANSVB020000419.1:109516-119826 GCA_025504935.2 Erythroxylum haughtii
TTTCGGGTTGTTCATATACAAAAATAGTGTACTATGCACAACTTCCATCCAGAGTTTGAATATCTTAGAGAATGAATAAAAATTCGAATTCTTCAGATAATTTATAGTCCTATTTCTATAAGTTACTCCACATCAAAAACCATCTCATTTGGATGAATAAAGATCAAGATATAACAAAAATACCCAAACATTTTCAGTGAAATCACACCAGTTCATACAATTCCACATATTCCTTCACTTTGTTTCGATCAAACTTTTCAAATCAATTCAAAATGCTACATTTTTTCATGGAGAGATTACAAACTTTGATAGGAATCTATTGGTTCAATAATCACTTCATTTGGGGGTCGGGTTATGAAGTTATGGCCAAAAGAATCAAACATGCTCATGTCCTCAAACACATTGTACCTATCTCGGGACAATTGGCATAACTTTCACTATTGATATTGGATTAAGGTCATTATTAGATAGTTTGAAAGAGGACTTTTAGATCTACAAGTTTTGTGAAGACTCTGAAGTGAAATTCTGTCATTTAGAGACACATGGCCGTGTGAAATCACACAATCTGACCGTGTGTCTTTCGGGTCAGATTGTGTTTTCTGCATCAAAAACACACGGGCTGTGTGAATCTACACGACCTGACCATGTAACCTTTGGGTTTACTAAAATTTTCATCTCCAAAACCCCTCCAAAGGATTTTACAGCTATTCTAACATCACATATACTCTTAATCTTCCCAAATTCACGTCTTCTTATGCAATTATCACTCTATAACCATTTAAACACCATTTATAATTCATTCACTCCCAATTCTCAACTCATTAACTCATCATCTCAATGAATAGCTTCTTCAACAATACCCAATTTCAACTCAACATCATCCATACACATTTCATATTCCACACTTAATCATAAACACCCAAAATATAACACATTCTCATACACTCAAAACATAATACAACATAAACATTCATCCACAGATTTTGCTGCACCCAATTCCTAATTTTGTGTCAAAATTTGAGACTCTTAAGAATAGAATTTAAATTAGATGTTTTCATAAGAAATGTATCCATATGTCCAAATCAAGAATCAGCTCAATTGAACAACTATAGAAGAAGTTATGGCTAAAAGACTGTTGCATACTCATAGGTCATATTGCTGCAACATTTTCCAGCTCAACTACCAAATTTTGTTTCCAACTCTTATCCTAACACAACCCATACCAATATCACCTTTTCTACCTCATCACTCCTCATTCTCAACTCCATTTCCAATCCAAAACATTCACAAATCAATTCATGATCTATATTTGATCATTAACCAAAAATAGAATACATACATTTTCCCATTCTTAATTGATTTTCTATACTCATCCTAACACCATTTTATGAATCATCCAACTTCGAAACCATCTCTATAACAAATCAATGGTCATTAAGGATCATTCACAATTATAAAAACAAGAAATTTACATAGATTTTTCACCATCCATGTCACACACACACAACTTACATAATCAAGTCATCAATCCCACATTTCTCATCATTCGAGTTTCAATTTAACAATACCCATAACATTTAAAGCATAACTTACTTGGTTTAGCTCCAAACTCTAAAAAATATCACTCAACCTTAGCTCCCAAGCATCCCTTGTTTTTCATCTTCTAAAGGAGGAAAAAGGTAGGTTTTTCTTATGATAAGGAAGAAGATGATATGGTGAGAGTAGTAAGCGAAAGATGGAAGCAAGATGTAACTTGGTGGAGCTTTGGGAGAGTCAAAAATGAAGGAGAAGAAGAGAAGAAGAGGCTACGAAAATGGAGAGAACAAAAACAACTCCAATAGCTCTTTAAGAGAGAAAGCATCGTGAATAACAAAACCAAAAAGGGGGGCTTTTAATTAAAAGCTCATGACTTAAGACATTATTGGGGTAAGTGACAAGTGTTCCATTTCTATAGCATTAGATTAGTTCCTTCATTTAACTAATTCCATCAATTTCAATTTATACTCCAATTGTTTCCAAATTTTCAATGGAACTTGTCAATATATCCTAAAATCATTTATCAAAATTTTGATTGCCATTGGACAATAATTTCTACTACCATTTAACAATTGTTTTGCTACTTGACAATTTTTCCTAGCTAAAATACCCAACAATTTTCATAAATTTTTCTAAAAAATCCCAAAAATTCTAAATCAAATTATACACTCTCCAAATCAATTTCCAACATTAAAAACCACATTTCTCAATATACTCACATTTATAAACAATTATAACCAGAATGTCAATGAATGCATATACAATCATTTTCGTGTGCATGAATATATCACATAATGCATGAGCATGAAATGTGTTTTCTAATTTCTCAGTAATCCCTTATATTTCCTATTTTAGCCTTAACATGGGTAATGGGATGTTACAGGAGATCGAAGGAGATAAATGAGGATTTGCATTATTGTTCATAGCAGCACAGCATAGGGATATTTTTTACAATTTTCTGCAGTTTTTCTTCTTGTTAGTTGACAGCCATAGTAGGTTTTTATATTCTACAATATTTTCTTTAGGAAATTTCGGACATTCTAAGAAAGACCAGGGATAGAGACTTTACATTTGGCTCTTTCTTTGTTAATTTTCACTTTTGTTATGAGTAGCTAAATCCCTTTTTTTATTGAGGGAAACCATGTTATCATCTATTATGTGTGAGAAGTTCCAATAAAGTTTGTTTTGCTGATGAATATTGAGTATCTTCCGAATTGTTTTTATGATTGAATTGGTTTATTTCTAGGATGCGCAACTAGGAATTAATTCGTTTAATAGCTAGACTAGTTAAATGTGACATTCAGTTTTGCTAATCACAAGTGGCAATTAAGATTACCATCTTGATGTTAGGGTTGGAAATTCTAAGAGGGAACTCATCATGATTAAATGCATGTCATACCTGTGTTGTCTTATTCATTGGTCTCTTAGTTCTTAAAGCTATTACTCAATTGAACTTATGATTGTATCTAAGTTGTTGATTAATAAGAATGCTTAGAATACATGTTTCTATTTATTTAAACTTAAGAGAAAACATCACTTAATGAATATTTGTTGATGAACTGAATTTTATATCAAGGATCCATATTAGTATGCTAACGTTGATGACTCAAAACTAAGGTTTGTTTACTAAATTTTCATAGTTGAATATTTTCGTTTAATTTCAGTTTTTGTTATTTCTAATTTTTTAAATTACGTGAACCAAACCCCCTATTTGTTTTAATTTTAAACCTGTATAACTTTTGCCATTAAAAATTTCTCGTGGGAACGATTCCTACTTTCTACTACTACATTACTTTATATTGCAGGAAGTTATTTTATTTTTAAACTAAATTAAAATATAAAGTAACCTTATAAACATGGAAAATATAAACTTATCATAATTCAAAATTTTTCTTACAAAAATGCAAATCAACTTTAAAAATCTCTTGTCTTCTCAATGTTTAACCTCTTACATTAATCATCAATGATTGAAATCACTACCTAAAATATTCTTTCAAGCTTCTTGTACATTTTCATTCTACATCTTACCTTCTTCAAATCCTTGTTCTTCTATTCTTATTATACAGTTTATATGTTATCAAATGTCTTTAGTCCATAAAAAATAAATGCAAGACACTTAAAAAGTGAAACAAATACATCGATAACGCTTATAAAGTATGGTTTAACATGATTTAAGTTCATTTTTTTGTTGATATTTCATGTAAATCTTTCATGTCTACATACATCTGAGCAAAATGGATGTGTTGAACAAAAGCATCGACATATTGTCGAAATTTTTTTGTCCATGATGCACGATGCTTTTGTGCTATTTAGATATTGGAATTTTGCTTTTGATGCTGCAGATTACATTATTAATAGACTTCCTACATCTTGCATAATAAATATTCTTATGAATTTACATTTAATGAGAAGTTTGATTATTCTTTTTTTGAAAGTTTTTTATTGCTTGTGCTATTCTTGGCTTAGGCCTTACAACAAGGATAAATTGGAACCACACTTGGTTAAGTGTGTCTTTTTAGCATATACTAATTGCACAAAGGCCATAAACATTTTGACATTGTTACTTATAAAGTATACGTTTCTCGTCATGTACTATTTAATGAGAACCTTATTCCATTTGTAGATTCCAACGGTCATCAACAAAAATCAATATTGTTAGTAACTAGGCAATTGGAACCAACAACAACAACTCCTTTATTTGTAACCACAATACCAAGTTATGCACCACAAACCTTTCACTCATAATTAGTTAACCAACCTTCCTCACCATCTCAATGACTTACTTCACTAGCTTCTAAACGAACAAACCCAATCCTGCATGATAATGTGTTCAGCTCCCCTCTCACTACAAATTCAAATGGCTTCTCTAATAAGCTCCCATAATAAGAAAATTCAAAACTTAAAATTCATCGAGAGCTACTTGAAATTTCCTTGATTACTGATCTTTCAACCTATAATTCACATTCAAAACAAACTAGTTCAAATCAACCAATGCCCACATGGACAAATTCCTTACTCCCATCGAGACAATTTTAAGCTCAGGTTATTGAACCTACAAGCTATTCCCATTCTATCAAAGATCCAAACTGGGTAGCCATAATAACTGAGGAGTTTAATGCGCTTATATCCAACAAAACGTGGGACTTAGTACCAACTTCTCAAGCGATAAATCTTATTGGGTGCAAGTGGGTATATCATATCAAACAAAATCTTAACATAACAATTTCACACTATAAAGAATGGTTGGTTGCTAACGGATTTTATCAACCACCAATAATTGACTATAATTTTACCTTTAATCTTGTTATTTGTCCTGCCATGATTAGACTTATTTTAAGCATTGATGTTACTAAAAATTGGTGTATTAGACAACTTGACGTTTTAATCCTTTTTTTACATGTTCCTTTCATGAACAGGTTTATTGTGTATGTTTACTGTGCAAATCTCTCTATAGTCTTAAGTAGGCTCTGCAGAGTCGGTTCCACTACATAAAATAAGCATTGCTTTAATTCAATTTAAAAGCTTCTAATATTGATCCTTTTCTTTTTATTTTTACTAATGGTAAATCTCATTTTTTGTTTTGTATATGTAGATGACATCGAATTGAGATGTAGTTCTGATAAATTAGTGATGGGAGTTATTCACGCACTCTAATCCCATTTTGCAGTCAAAGACCTTAGCACACTACATTATTTTCTTGTCAATGAAGCCATAGTGACTAAAAATGACTTACTACTCACACAACAATACATCAATTATATGTTCTATGTTTTTTATTAGATTTATAAACTTAGTTTTTTTTGTAAAGATAAATATCTAAAATCTAAATTCTTGTGAATATTTTCAAAGAAATACGAAGATATAATACTCATGTCCTTATAATTTTAAAGTCATGCCTTTATAAGTCATTTTATACATAAACAGTTAATACTGATCATCTAATTTTATAAAACATATTTAATAATAGATGATGTTATTCGCTGGACAAATCAGCTGATATAATCATCTATCAGCTAACTGCCGATAAAATCAGCTAACAGCTAATGCAATCAGCTGATTGCCAAACATGACTTTTATCAAACACAAACATACATATTCTGTCAGCGAAAATAATGCATTTTGTAATGAAGAGATACTTCTTTTAAGTTAAGATTAACTAAAGAAATGGTTACGAGCTCACATGATAAACAGTTTAATGATGAATATAGCGTAACTAATTAGAATATTGGGTCAGACACAAACTGAATGAATCAAGTTTAAATGTGCTTTAGGCTATTTTCTACTTGTCGTCCCCTGTTAAGGATGATTAATAGATAGCTGCAACTAAGTAAAAAGCTAAAATTTAAATGTTTAGGCCCTGTTTGACAATCAGCTGATTACATTAGCCGATAGTTGATTTTATTGCATTAGCTGATAGCTGATTTTGTTTACAATTAGCTGATAATTGATTATATCAGTTGATTTAACCGGCAGATAATATCAACTGTTTATTAAAAATGTTTGGTAAAATTAGTTATTTAGTAGCTGTTTATGACTTATAAGAGCATGACTTTAAAAAACTATAAGGATATGAGTATTATATCTTAGTATTTTTTTGAATATTTTTATAAGAATTTAGATTTTAGATATTTAGCTTTACAAAAAAATTAAGTTTATAAATCTAAAAAAAACATAGAACATATGATAATAAAAAATTGACCAATTTTTAAATTAAATTTAATATTTTCTATAATTTATAAATTAATTAAACAATTTTAGTAAAATTAATCAATTAAAATAAGTTGTTGAAAAAAAAATTATTCCACGTATATAATATATTGTATAATTTATTAGCAGTTCACAAGTATTCTCTGAAAAAAACTTTATCATAAATATACAAGATGTTTAATATTGCATTAACATGCGGGCTAATATAATAATAATAAAATTAATCAATTTTTAATTTAATTTAATATTTTTCTATAATTTATAAATTAATTAAACAATTTAATAAATTAATAAATTTTAAATTTTTATCTTAAAAATTTTGTTTGAAAATTAAAATTAAAATAAATATGTGTTACAGGCATGACATCCTATGACCTCAAATACAAACCAAAATGAATGTCACAGGTGACAATGTAAATAATTATTTTGTTTTTATATTTGATATTATTTTAATTTTAATTTTTAACAAAATTAATTGTATCATAGATAGAATTAAATTTTAATTTAATTTTTTTATTAAACTAATAATAGTATGATTAAAATTACAATGATAAAAATAAAAATAGAAAAGACTTACGGGCTGTGATACTTAAGTCACAAGTTTACGTTTGAAGAAAAAAATTAAATGACCAAGTCGCTTATAAGTTATGAAATTTGAAATTTAAAAGATTAAAATTGAAGCAAAAATAACAACATTTTTTCAACTAAACAGAGTTAGATAGAATAAGGTTAAACAGAATATTTCGTCTCCGCACTTTTATGTCGTTCACAACCTTACCATTTATCAATAACATTTCGTACAAGGGTTATTAAAGACCTTTACATTATTTCTCTGAGGCAATTTTCGCCCAAATAGTAGCAGAAGTACCGTAAAAATTTGAGGAGGAACTTGCATTTACCCGCTTATCTATTTAATGTAAACTTAACATAGACATGAGACCGTAATGCATAAGTGAGTTGGTAAGGGGTTTTTTTAGTTTAAGTGAGATTGTGAGTTCGAACATTCCTTATATATATCAGTCATTTAAAACTTTGAGTCAGAGTTTTAATTCCTGCAAAGGACCTATCCTGCTCGAGCGAAAATTAATCTGAATGTAGATGACTTAAAAGTACCTTCCCACAATTGAAACTCTCTTAGGATATTTCGTGAATCAAAAAATAAAAAGGACATGAACTATGTTCAAATATCACTCTTGAAGAAGAATATTATTATTTTTTATAGTGTGAGTATCGGTGATTATTAATATTATAAACAGTAAAAAATATTATTTTTATAACATAAAAGATTCCTTATGTTGTAGTATAGTCATTAATAATAACTATTTATTTAAAAATATTTTTAATATAGTATAATTAATTTTCCTTTTTTTGTGCTTTTTCTAACGAATTAAAAAGAAACAAAAGATAACCATGATTTGATTTATTATGATCTAGTTCCTTTGTCAAATGTATCTGACCTAGACGAGGATAATTCTCAGGACAACTAAGTTCATAAAGATCGTGATAATCAATAAGATGTTAATAACAGCAATGTGCCTCTTATTTACGTTCTGACCAGTTTGTTGATGATCGATAAGATGTGCCTATAACCACACTAAATGGTCCACCGAGGAGATCCATTAGCTATCATTAACCCTCTACTAAATACTCTTCAAATGAGTATATGCTTGTGATGGACAGGGGAGAGCTTGAGCGTTATGAAAAGGTTTTGAAGATTGATAAGTGAATTGATGCAATGAAGAATTGGATGAAATACTTATAAGACTATCATTCATTTGAGTTATTGTAGTTATCCAATGGGAAGTGAGATTTGAAAATTTGATAGGATTACAAGGTAAAGTAAGAATAAAATTCTCCGTGTCCATGTTTCAAAGGTACAGTTAAACCTCTGTAAATGAATATTTTATTAATTTATCAATAAATTAATATTTATTAATTTATAGAATAATTTTTATTTTGTACATTATATTTGTTAAATTAAACAATTAGTTTTTTCCGTAACTAAGAAAAGAAAATAAATAAACAATTAATTAATGATGGTGCATTGTATCTAAGTTTATTAATCTTGTCAAAAATAAGTTTATTAATCTTAGGTTAGCATAATTCAAAATAGAGTGCATGTAGGTACGCTAGAATATGAAGTGTTGTGAATTATTTCAAGTACATAGTACTGTATAAAGTTTATAAATAGATATATGTACTTTAACTTCATATACTAAAATATAAATATTCATATTTTATATCTTCTCTTCCATGGCTACTCATTTGAAAGGTGTAAAAAAGTCTATGCTAACTGATGAGATGAGAAAAGCATTATGTGAGTACAAAAATCAGCATCCCTCTTCAAGTCAAAAAGATTTGCAACAATGAATTCAACAAAAGTTTGATCTCTCTATTAGTCAATCAATTATATCAAATACTCTTAAAAAGTTAGCAGAGTATTTGTCAAAAGAGATAACAAATAACAATGTTAAAAGGCACAAATCAGCAAAATTTCCTAAATTAGAAAAGGTATGGTATGAGTGGTTTCTCCAATATCAAGAGAAAGTGAACATGACTAGAGAAATGATTCAAACTAAAGTACGAGAGTTTCTACAGAAAATGTATGGTGATGCAAATCAAGAATTTAACTTCTTAAGTGGTTGGCTAGAATGGTTCAAGGCAAGACATGGGATTAAGTCTTATAGAAGGTTTGGTGTAGCACCCCACTCCCGCAAGATTCGAACCCGACATCAATGGTGATATCCGAGTCCGTGCCCCGCGAGGGTGACATGCTAATGCACTCAATCATTCATAAGTTAGTATAAACATATTTTTTTCTTGAAAACACAAACACACACTATACGAAGCCAATCATCACATACAGTCAATAATTATTTCAATGGCCACTTAGGCCCTTTCACAAATACAAAGAACTCAAGTCAGTTTGACTTTACAAATGACATAATCATTTTTACAAAAGTTCATAATACACAATTTTATACAGAAATAAGAAAACACTAATGCAGACACGAACTGATCCCGACCTCTATCCTTCACCTGTATGTTGTAGTTATACTCCCGTTGGCCTAAGGGGGTATTCTTCTTATCCTGAAAAATAGTTACAAATTTTGGGCGAGTTTTGTGAACTCAATGAGAGACTATCATCAATGGCTCACCCAATCACATAAATCATAATTCACATAACACTTACATCCCACATTTCACATTATTTTACACTTCACATTCACTTTAACACTTCATATTCATTACACTTAATATTATGCATATGCAATGGACATGAGACTCACTTTCATTTATTATTATTGTTATGACTGAGTGCCATTTTACTAGCTCATATCCCTTGGTGGATACCAAGCTGTGTCATATAACGTCCCATATCCCTTAGTGGATACCGGGTACAGTTGCATCATCAACTTCCATTAAAAGCCATAACTGCAAACTCTAAAATGATTTCATTTTAAATATATGGTATTATACGCGATATTACACGTGACACTGCTCTACATTGTTTTAAAGTTTGTAACTTGGAATTGTATGAGCCTTAATGGCAGAGAGACAAGCATTATAACACCAAAACTATAGGGGGTTATTGATAGTTTTTAAAAGTCAGTAAGTATATTAATAATATGCCAAACCACAGGGAAGTCCAACTAATATTACCCAAAGTAATATTATTTAAGTTAATTAATATTTAATAATTAATTTAATTTTTAAAAAATTAAATTATTTTTAAAGATGATGACATTTGGTAGTATGGAACCCACTTTCATTAATAAAAATATTGAACTCATGCCATCTTAGTATTAACATATCAAGATGCAATTTCCTTTTAGGTTCAATAACTTTCTAATTGAGGAAGAGGGATTTAAGGAAGATAAAGGAGATGGACATAAACCTCGGGCGAATCGTACGTCATTTGTGAGCAGACGATTCCAGGCGGCTAACCACAAGAAGACTTTATGTTTCTGAGCGACGTGGAGAGACCAGATCCATTTCCAGCCTGTGGGGCAATCCATAGATGGAACTGATGTGATGAAGTCATACCCGCCCCTAGCTGTATACAC
>JANSVB020000419.1:144517-164054 GCA_025504935.2 Erythroxylum haughtii
CTGGGTACGTGTAGCTAACTTTCTTTTTATTTTTATATATAAATTTCCTGTTGTTTCCCGATCTAAGTTACCTGTTATTTATGCATGAAATGTACGTTTCTCTTCTTATTTTCATATCTCTTTATAGATTTGATCGTGATCTAAAGTGGAGAACCGGGGTTGAGATTGTTCCTATTCAGTGTACAAGCTCAAATAACTTCCAAATCACTGCACCAGCTCTTGAACAAGCTTATCAAGATGCACAAAATCTCAACCTAAAGGTTAAGGGTGTGTTGGTGACAAACCCTTCGAATCCACTGGGAACTACCATTAGCCGTAGTGAATTGAATCTTCTTCTAAGCTTCATAGCATCAAAAGGTATTCATCTCATCAGCGATGAAATTTATTCCGGGACTGTCTTCAACTCTCCAGGATTCGTGAGTATCATGGAGGTTTTGAAGGACAAAAAATGTGAGAACACAGAAGTTAGCAACAGGGTTCACATTGTGTACAGCCTCTCGAAAGATCTTGGTCTCCCTGGTTTTAGAGTTGGTGCAGTTTATTCCAACGACGAGATGGTAGTATCAGCAGCTACTAAGATGTCTAGCTTCGGTTTGGTTTCTTCTCAAACGCAGTACCTTCTCTCCGCTCTTCTATCTGACAAAAAGTTCACCAAAAACTACATCTCCGAGAATCAAAAGAGGCTTAAACAGAGACAAAAGCAGCTCGTCAAAGGCCTCGCAAAAACTGGTATCAGCTGCCTAAAGAGCAATGCAGGCTTGTTCTGTTGGGTCAACATGAGACATCTGTTGAAGTCCAACACATTTGAAGCAGAGATGGAGCTCTGGAGGAGAATCGTCTACGATGTCAAGTTAAATATTTCTCCTGGTTCTTCCTGCCATTGCACCGAACCAGGTTGGTTTCGAGTATGCTTCGCTAACATGTCCGAGGCAACACTGAACTTAGCTATGGATCGGTTGAAAACATTCGTGGATTCAGCCACCAACACTCGAAGCCAAAGCAGCCACCAGCTGTTGAAATCTCTGAGAAAGAATTCCCACACCAAGTGGGTTTTTCGGCTATCGTTTGATGCTCTTCACGACCGTGTGCCCGATGAGCGATAGACGATAGTCTGGTGTCAAGTGTGAACATATTTTGACAGAGTCATGTCAATTATTTTTTTTCCAAAATTTTTTTGGTTGGAAATTATTTTTTTCTTCCCAGAATATTGTAGATAGTGCCCTCGTTCCAGACACGGATTAGCAGTGGGTCTAATCTGCTATTTTGTAAAATTTGTACGGGAACCCCGAAATCTTATTGAATACTTCTTTACTATGTGTGAACATCTAATATCAAAACAAACCATTATTCAATTTGCAATTATATAATTTCTTCTCATTATCATTAATTATATGATTGACATGTGTTTTTCGTTTTAAATAGCCAATTAAAATACACGACACAAGAATGGCCCTTGGCGAGATTGATGGTTAGAGAGAGTGACGCATACAAACTTGCCGACTTCTTAATTTCTGCCTCTATAGCCCCATGATTTCGTGTCACAAATCACAACCGACCCTAATAAAGTTTTTAGTACTGAACTTGATACGTTGCTCAAGCCGTGTGAGCAGGGGACTAATTTATTTACGAATTAAGATCTTTTGTTTAATATTACCTTGTCTTATTCTGTCCAATGAATCTCAGCCATTTATTTATATAGGTCCTGCGTGAATTTCGCGTGAATCCCGCATGAATCCCGCGAAATAAATAACTGAAATTTATAGGATAGAATAAAACAGGATAATATTAAACAGACGATCCATCTCTTTATTTACTACTTACTACTGTAAACATATAATATTATTATTGTTAGAGCATGTTGTGTGGGTCAAAAGAAGCATATAAGTCAAAAAGTGGCATAAAATTTAGTGCTATATTGTCTCCGGAAAATATGTGCCCTTTGTGGGTTGGAGAAAATCTAAAACACAAAAGGAGACTCGCTAGACTCCCCGAATGGAAGCGATTTGTAAAGTGAAGTTAGTACTGTCTGGGATTAACGTGTTATTGTTCAAAAAGTCTTCACAACCGACGCAAGCTCTTACAGAGGAAGAGTTCCCTATCAAGCAATCCCAAAAGTCTAATGCCCTTGAAGTTAATTTCCAAGGGTTAATCAATTAATAGTTTCATAGTAAACTTTGTCATACTCTTTAGTCAGTAATCTCGAAAGATTTACCTGGTTTTAGGAGACAAAGCATGCGCAGAAATAGTTTTAGAATTCACATATTGGCCTAACCCATCAACTTTTTAAATAAAATAAAGCAAATTATATTATCATTTGACAATCTTTTTTTTGTTTTACACATTTCTTCAAATTAGGTTGTGTTAAGTTCGCTACTTACAGTTCAAATAAGTACTTAGGAGGTCTCCTAATATATTATTTTTTGACTCATCAATTAACATTACAATGAATTTAATTAAGAAAAAGAATATATTTGACTCACATTTAATCATATCATCCAATCTAATGGGATTTCCATTTAATATAGAGAGCAGCTACATCTATTCCATTCTAGCCCTTAACTTCTACATAGATTTATTGGTAAAATTTCAGTCTATCTTTTAAAACTTTGTTAATTTAATCCTATTCCTTTGTCAGTCTAACTTGGTGATATGATCTTACCTTATGATCGGAGAGAAGACATAGAGTTGGTGGACATTAGTAATATCAATAAAAATAAAATTTCCTTTTGGTACTCGATATAATCGTTTAGCTAAAGTAAGCTATTGTGTAGGCATTGTAACGCATCATGGACAATTTATTTTAAGTACTTAATCGCTATTGATTGTATCGTGAACCATCTGTATAACCTTTCCTTAAATTCATATTTTAGTTCAAATATCTGTTTGTATTTGTCTACGTGGCTTAACTCCTAGATAGAAGATATGGGACTGCGAATGTCAATGGTGAAAGTCTCGAGTTGTCAAGAAAATAAATAACTTAGCTTGAAAAGGCATGCATGGAGATTAGCAAAGCATGATAGGTACGGTGAATTGAAAGGGGATCTGGACTAGAATCACCGGCCATCAATTGCTGAGGAAGTTCGATTACGCTACATGTTTGTTATTTAAGTTTAAACAATTTATTTTTGTATCTACAATTACTATTCTTCAATATGTTATACATAATAAAAAAGTCATAAAATATTAATAGATAGTAGTATAATAATACCACCCAATATTCGTGACTGCATGTAGATTAGGCTTTTTTGGGGAGGAAGATTTAGAAAAAGATCCCATTAATTAATTCACATGCAATTAGTTCGTATATACAGGAGTTTAAAAGACCAAACGGACCAATAAATTAACTTCTATTGATAGAAGAGAATACACTTGAAGTACACATTAGTTGTCACTAAATGAATTATGAAGAAACGCGATAGAGAAAAGAGAAAGAGAAGAATGATAGAAACTGAATGTAGAGAAAAATGAAATTGCATTCACTCTAAAACGTTGTTACAAGTACATTTTATATATAAGTAAGAGAGAGAAAGTCAACTAATCTAAAAAACCAATCTATTCAGTAAGGATGTGATGAACTTCAATTGAACCTCCTGCTACTTTTTTCTCGGATGAAGTGAATGTTCATCTTAAAATATTTTGTTCTTTCATGAAAAATGGGATTCTTGCAAAGCTATATACATGACTTATTATCACAGAACATATCCATCTTCTTGTTTACCGAAAAACCAAAGTCTTCAAGCAAATTGTTTACCTATAGTAGCTCACACAAAGTCAAAGTCATAGCTCTATATTCAACCTTTGTTGAACTTCTTGCTACCATAGATTGTTTCTTTGATTTTCAGCTTATTATGGTGTTTCTAACAACCACACAATACCCAAAAACTGATCTTATAATGTTTGGGCAACTTCCTCAGTCACTGTCTACATAGCACTTCAAACTCATGTCTTCTTGTTTGCTAAAAAGAACACCTTGCCTTGGAGAGCCTTTCAAATACTTCAAAACCTTCAAGGCTGCATTCATATGTCTCTTACCTGGTTTATCCATGAATTGTGACAAAACATAAACTACATAGCACAAGTCAGGTCTAATGAAAGTCAAGCAAATTAGTTTCCTAACCAAATTCTTATAGACTATAGCATCTTCAAAAACTTCTTCTTTTTCTTTCCTTAATTTGTGATTGATTTCTATAGGAATAGGACTTGGTTTCGATCCAACTACTACAAATTCAGTGATAAGATCTAAGGTGTATTTTCTGTGTGATAAAAATATCTCTTGTGAAGAATTTGCAACCTTAACTCCTAAGAAGTATCTTGGTATGCTCAAATTCTTAAGTTTGAATCTACGTTCCAGTGACTAGGTGTTAAAAAGAACACCAATATCTGAAGTACTCCCTATACATACACTAATAATGCTGTCAAAATTCCCCCATCCCTATAGGTAAACAAAGAGTAGTCATACCTTGATTGGACAAAACCAATCTCTAACAAAGCCTTTGTACACTTGGTGTTCCACTGCCTAGAAGCTTGCTTGAGTCTATATAAGAACTTTTTAAGTCTACAAGCAATTGTTCCATCATGAAGTTTTCCCCCTTCCAACTTATAACCCAATGGCATCTCCATAAAAACTTCGTCATGTAAGTCTCCATTAAGAAAGTCATTATTTATGTCCAACTGGTGGAGAGACCAATTCAACTTGGCTACTAGAGCAAAGAAGACCCTAATTGTTGTTTGCTTAACAACATGGCTAAATGTATCCTCATAATCAAATCCAACTATCTGACTGCATCCCTTGGTAACCAGTCGAGCTTTATACCTTTCAACTGAACCATCTACCTTGAGCTTGGTCTTGAACACCCATTTGAATTATTTTACAATAAATTATTATATTTCGATAATTATTATATATAGATATTTATTATATATAGATAATTATTATATATAGAAATAATTAAAATATAATAAAGATATATATAAACTAAAATGGATAAGATATTAAAAAGATAAATTAAATAAACTACAACTATACAATATGATAATGAACTATTTTGTAATTTTTAAAAAATTTAGGGACTATTTCATAAATTTAAAAAATTACCCGAAACGGTACCTTGTACCGACCGATACCAGTACAGTTCTGTTCTAGAACCCAATCTAGTACTAAGCCCGATACGGTATTCATAACTTTGGCATAAAGGTTGATCTGTTTGTGAAGAAATCGGGGCATTGGGTAATAAGTTAGGCTGTGAAAAGGTAAAGGTGAGGCAGGGACTGAAAAGGGCCGTAAAGATGGGGACAAGGCGTAAGGTGATTGTGGTGATGTGTGTGCTACAGATAAGGATTCTGAAGAGTTAACATTAGGCATTTCACAAGATAAAGCAGGTGATACAAGATTTTTAGTAAAATCTGATGCAACTTTATCAAAAGGAAGTGAAGGTACAACAAGAAAAGATGTTGGGCAAGAAGAAGAGGACAAAGCTGATTGTGACTTGAGAAAAGGAAAAATTCTTTCATGAAAAATAACATCACAAGACACAAAGACTTCTTTCTTGCCTATATCATACAATAAAAAACCTTTCACTCCTAAAGGATACCCAATGAATACACAGGTCCTTAACCTGGAGCAAATTTTGTTCTATGAGCTTTTAGAGTAGATGCAAAATAGAGGGAACTAAAAACGTTTAACATAAAATAATTTGGCACTTTGTGAAAGAATTTTTCATAAGGAGTTTTGAAATGAGGAACATAAGAAGGAGTCCTATTGATGATATGAAAAGTTGTCAATATAACCTCTCTCCAAAATTATAAAGGCAAACCCTATTAAAATAAAAGAGCTCGAGCAATGACAAGAAGATACTGATGTTTATGTTCAACTATAACATTTTGTTGCGGTGTTTGGACACAAGAATGATTATACAAAAATTCCATGTTGAGAAAAGAAGGATGTCATATTATATTCAAGAGCATTATCTTTTCTAAATTCTTTGATGATATGGCCAAATTGTGTTTTAACAAAATTGAAAAAAGAGGGCACAAGAAACTCAACATCTAATTTAAATTTCATGAGATAAACCCATGTGACTCTTATGAAATCATCTATTAATGTGAGAAAATAATGAAAACCTCCTAGAGCTGCAATATTATAAAGACGCCAAACATCACAATGAACCAATCAATAGGTTTTGTAGTACTTGGTTCATATGTAGGAAACAACAAACGTTTTTGTTTAGCTTTGGCACAAGTCTCACAAATGGTATTATAAGAAACAAAAACAGATGGATCAATATCATGGATCTTTTTCAAGACTAAATAAAAAATGTGTCCTAATCTATAGTGTCAAGCATCAAAAGTATTGGCTACCTTATTATGAGTACAAGAATTGTTAAAAACAAGAGAAACACAAGGATTGACTTCAGCTGCACCACGTGAAGAGGAAACCTAAATGGAATCTTGCTCAAGAAAGTACAAGCCTTCCTTTTGTCTAGCATTTCCAATCCTCATCCATGGTGACAAGCCCTGAATAATGCAAGAATTAGATAAGAAGATGAAAACACAGGCATGAGAGGAAGATAGTTGTCTCACAAATAACAAATTATAAACAAAACTAGGCACACAAAGGACATTCCTAAGGATAAGATGTCATCCCAGCTAAACTATTCCAACATGTGAAATAGAAGCTTTAGTACCATCAGGAAGTGACATAAATTGATGAGAAATTGGATGGCAAGAAGTAAACAAAGTGACACCATGGAAAATATGATTTGTTGCACCAGAGTCTACTATCCAGAACTTATCAACATGTTTATTTCGAGAAACATATGTTGATCACTGGGTAGAGAAATTGTACTGTAAGCACAAGGGTTAAAATTTTATTACCTCTAAAAGCTGGGTAAGATTGATTAGGATGGGTATTGGAAATACTAGTAGAGGCAGATGCTTGACCTTGCTTTTCAACTGAAAAAGAACCTAGTACTTGAGGCTATGGTTTTTCATCCAACAAATTCAACAATTTATGGAATTGCTATTGAGTGAATGAGAAAGGCATCTCCGACAACTTTGAAGAATGATCTTCATTACCAACACTGTCTCCAACCGACGTAGCAGTTTGCACCATGTTAACACTAGTTCCTCTTCCCTTTGCAAATTTGAAGTTAGCTGGAAAACCTATCAGTCTGTAGCACTTCTCCCTGATATGCTCTTTCTTTGAACAATATAAACAAATCAGTTCATTCCTCTCCTTCTTCTTAAAATCACTGTTACAGGTTGAAGGCTTGTTGTTGTTAGAAACAACCATTGCCGCTGGTTCAAAAAGGGGTTGAGAAATAGCTTGCAAAGTTCTTTGTGACTCTTCCCTTGTAAGAACATTGTAAACATCATCCAAACTTGGTAGAGGTCGTTGCATAAGAATTTGCAACCTCTGAGAAGAAAATCCTTCGTTAAGCCCATTAAGGAACTTAAACACTCTATCTTTGTCATGATTGCGAACAAAAGGTCATAAACATTCTTCATTGCAGTTGCCACATTTACAATGTGGAACTAGCCTGTACTGTTGTAATTCCTCCCAAAGAACATTCAAGTTAGTATAATAAGCATCCATTGGTTTGTTTTCGTACTACAACTTGAATACTTAAACATCATCAGGCTGGCCGAATCTCTTCTTCAACACCTCCCAAATCCTCAAGGTAGTATCAATGTAGAAGACTATCGATGTAATCAAAGGTGACATAAATCGAAGGAGCCAAGCAATGATTAGATTATTACATCTAATCCAGGCAAGGAAGAGAGGATCAGCTAGATTGATAAGTTTGGAAATAGATCCGTCTAGAAACCTTGGCTTGTTGCGTATAGACAGCGAAAGAACAACCGATTTGCTCTAGGTTGCATAATTGCTTGTATTGAGCTTTGGTTATGCAATCATTGTGGTGAAATTGTCAGAATGATGAATGAAAAAAGGAGATGAAGGATCTTCTCCAGGTGGAATAGATGGAATCGAAGAGGTTGGTGAACTCATCTTTCAATATTTCTGATCGATTGAGAGCAGAGGAAATGATCGAAACAAACAGAAAGACTCAATTGAATAATCGATTGGAGGATTGAAAAAGGAATCAAGAAAAAAAAATTATCCCAAGGATTTGAAGAATGGAACCCTAAAGCTCCAAAAGCTCTAATAACATGTGAAGAAAAACTATAGAGAGAATAGGAAAAGAAGAATGATAGAAACTGAATGTGGAGAAAAATGAAACTACATTCACTCTAAAACCTTGTTACAAGTACAACTTATATACAAGTAAGAGAGAGAAAATCATATAATCTAAAGAACCAATCTAATTAACTAATTAAGTTACAAAATACAATTAGCAGTGAGAATTTAACAATAATTTTAAATATTGATAAAAAAGTAAAGGTTTTTTTTTTAAAGGAAAGAGAAAATTTATAGAAGAAACTAGATCAACACTACAATAAGTTCAATGCTAGATGCCTAGTCTCATAAAGTGAACTAAGCCCAATTGTCTAAGCTAAAGGAAGAAGCCAAAAAATAGAACATAAGCCTTATTATGAAAACATAAAAATTACAAGCCCCACATTCTCTCCATATCCAAAGATAGAGATTCCTCCATATATTTAGCATACAAGCAAGCTCTGATAAAGTTGATGACTCTATCCCTAAGCAGGTATTTCTCTACCCTCTTATCAGTAAACCGTCTACTATTTCGTTCCTTCCATATGTTGTATATGCTGCTTTGAATAGGACATCATTTGGTTTACTCCTTTCCGAATTAGCTATGACTCAATTTAATGTCTGCTCCCAATTATAACCAGAAAGATTATGGGGTATGCAAGATTCTATTCCAAATTGCCTTAGTATAAGGACATTAGAAAAATTAGTATTCCCTATCTTTAACAACAATATCACAAAGTAAGCAAGTGGTGTTAGAATTGTCAAACCATTGACACTTAAATCGAAATCTATTTTTGATTACAAGCCACGTAACGAAAGAAGCCTTAGGACTAACATTGTTTCTCTTTAAAAGATTGAACCAAGGCACATCAGCCTTTTATTCTCTAAATAGTTGATAACAAGAGTTATTAGAGAAAACCTCATTTCGGTTTAAAGACCAGGAAATGACATTAGCACTCTGTAGATCATTAAGTAGTGGAAGGTAGATCAATAGAGTATGAAATCCCCTAAAATTTGCATGTCATTCACCGTTCAAAATTAGAGAAGAGACTTTAGAGTTCAAAGGCAATCTGTTTTTTATGTGATGTAATTCAAGTATGTGGACTAACGGGGTAATGTGTATCCATTTATCTATTTACTGAGAATTTCAAGTATATAAGAAGAAACGTATTTTAATATTTTTGGAAATCCTATTTGTAAGAAATAATCAACGATTGAGTTCCTTCAATACAGAATTACTTTTTATAATGCCTTTTACTGTTGAGATATGGAGTATGATAAAATATACTGGGCTTTACACCAGGCCCACGTTATGTTTATTGTATTCTCCTGGGCGTATAAATGCGTTGTATTCTCCTAGTGTATTATGTCATCGAAAACAATTCACAGTGAATAAAAACCCTAGCCGCCCGTGGACGTAGCCATATTTTGGTGAACCACGTAAACTTGTGTATTGATTTTATTTTCCGCACTGTTCTTTGATTATTGTGATTGATCGGCCATAACATTTACACCACTCCACTTCTTGTTTATTATTAAATTACCTCACATAGTAAGCTAATTAATTCGATTGCATCCTTTTGGAGTGCCTCCGGTCATGTGCTATATGAGATAGAGACCACCCCAGTGGACACTTTCAACCAAAAACATTAGTATACAATTAATAAACTTCAAACTATATACTATATAATTCTATGTATGATAGATGAATTGTACATATGAATTAAAGTATTGTTTTTGATCTTTCCTTGATATACGGCGTGTGACTGAGTACCTATCGAAACTACCCACGATCCTTTCATGTGATTAGGAGTTTGATAGATTTTAATTAGTGTTATGAATTAATTTGAACATACTTAATTATTAGAAATGAGAATTATGATCGATTCCCATGCTGTTGACTTTGGGCATGTGCCCATAAATAGTCTCTGGTCTTTTAAGTTTGTGTTGTTCTACCAAGTTGACCATTCAAATATAACAAGCCTTATTCAATTAATAATTTATAATATTTAAGGAGGAATATTGGAGTAGGTAAAATCCACAAAAATTTACAATATGAAGATACTTCATCATGTCCTTGCGTGTAATTAAACAGTGAAACAAGTTTAAGTTAAATATCGATTTAACTTTCAATTTCAGGATATGAGATTTTTAGAGGGAATATGAGTTTTTTGTGAAGACATCTCAAACTTTATATTTAGTCCTTTGTTAGTAAAGAAAACATCTTATTATTAACAAATGTTGTTAAAAAATTAAAAAGAAAATCAACGCCTTTCATCTTGGGACAAACAGTCATGACATAACAAAGTAGAAAACAACTAATTAATTGGGATTACATTGAAATACCGAAAGAAATTAGACATGAATTGAATTGATTAAGAAAGTTTGTTAGAACAATTACTTGGAAGTTAACATCATAATCAGACATTAAACAAAGTCAAGTGTCTAACTTGTTGATAAACACAACGACAGTGACAAGAAAGTGTTTGTTATAATGTTCTATTCGACACAATCAATTATCTGCTGTAAATAATCATAATTGTTTTTGGTTAGTCTTTGCAATAACAACGACTATTTCATTTAGCTAGAAGTAGAAGCTGTTGCTTTCACATTGAAAGGGAAGGAGACTGACAAATTGGTTAAATGGGTATGGGAGTCATGTGGGTTTCACATGAGCAAGCACATGTTGAAGGGAACATAGAACACCTGCCCAAAATTCTTCAATAAAAGTGGGTTTGGAAGAGGGTAGGGTATAGGATTGTGTTGTTTTGTATTCTTTTATTTTCCTTCTTTGGTTTAACGTTTATCTCATTGAAGGAGCAACCTGGTATGGCTTCATCTGCGCTGTGCTTCTCTAGATGGGGACAAGGAGGGTCATGTGAACATGTCTCATTGCTTACTTACCCAGTTCCCATACCAAGAAATTCTAGTATCCTCAATTGGGTCCCTTTGGAATGGTCATAGAAGATTGATTTTGTTCTTAAATTTTCTTGTTGAATGATTGAACAATTTATAGGATGTTTTTTCCATATCCTTTTTGTCATCATTCACGGGCCATATGCCCCAAGCATTGTTTTTATCTTTTATATGCTTTTTTTTTAGAAATTAAAAGTAATTTCATTAAATGGGAGTAGATACAAAAATAAAGTTCCATATTTAATAGCAAACCAACAACACTTTAGTAATAGCAAGGTAAGACGTTCTTGCAACCATCTCACGACCATACGGTGTGTTTTCTACATAGGGTTAACAAACCCATCTGTGTCTTTCACCATTTACCCGAACCACCCAAATTAGGGATTTGGTATGTCGTCACCTCCGGTAGTGGGAGTCACCAGCCAATGCAAGATCAATTTACACATCAAGTTTGTAGACAACTCGACAAAATGATTGTATCAGAAGTTTCAAGTAACTTGAACAAGCCGTATTCGGTGCTTCCAAATAGGAGAATAGAGGAGAGCTGTTAGGACAGACTCAGCGCTTCTACATGGACCATCTCATCAACCCCGATACGTACTTTCTTTCATGATTTGTTTATTTATTGGTCTTCCCTTTCATCTGAGTGCTTACTTAAGCTTTGAAATTAAGCAATTCGCCACGAAGTTGTTCAAACCTTAGGGTACATAGGAGCTTAAATTACAGAAGAAAATACTTAATCTCTGAAACATTAAGCGTTTTGAAAGCGTCTAAAGTTACTCTCTCACCAAATATGCTTATTACATGTAATTCAACAGCATTTATTTTTATTTCCAATGACTATTGTAATGGATAATTTGTTGAACAAAATTTTATTTCTAATTTAGACTTTCAAGTAAAAATTCTGATTTAGCGTCTGCCTGATGTTGTGAGTAAACAATTCAGAAACATAGTGCTGTGGAGTCACCCACATTAATGTTTATTTATCTATTTATTTTTTAAGTAAAACATTAATGACAAACTTATTTCCACCGTACTAAATAGCTGTAATCGTCAACCAATATTTTTTTCAAAGATATTATCTTTGAAACACACGTTTGTAGACCTATGGACTTTGTGTGTTGCTTTTGATTCCTGATGCACACAAGCTTACGGCAATGTGCTTACAATGCATGCATTTTGTGGGAGAAGAGGAAAAGTCATCAAGTATATTTATGAAGCTTCAGTGATCTACGTACGTATCAATGTGAATTTGAAAGTGATTTTAACATAGTTATTGCATTATTGATTTTCTTAAATTTTGATGTAATAGGTGGGTTAATTGATCAAAATGTATTAATTTCATATTTTATTGGATGAAAGGGAAGAGATTTTGATGATCATCTTTGCGATGAATGATCTACCTAGTTGTGGAACTAAGCTTGTGAGTATTTAGCTTTAGTGAAATCGATAGAACTACTTCAACATATTTAGAACACATTATCGCAAATGACAAGCTTTAGGACAAAGAGCAATAAAGATGGATCTGATCAACTCTGAAAGTTTCCTTCTACAGGTCAAGATTGCTGAACTGTCTCTGACACATGAGTAATTCTCGTCAAAGACTCAAAAAGATCATTGTTCTTGCAGCGCAAGTTCGCAGGAGTTTTGACTTTTCTGGTTCTGTAAGAAGCCGAAAGGTAATCCACTTAACATTCATTTGTCAGGAAATGTGTCAATAAGTCACCTGATTCGACGCTTCTTCACGAGCAAACAGAAACGGAATAGCAAGAAAATTCAATCTCTGACAATCCAGCGGTGAAGCTAATTGTTCTTTTCAAGTCAGTCCGTACCTTCAACGAATATCAGGATTACATTGCATTGCAAATTCTTCTATTTCTTTCCCGCCAGTTATAATAGATCACTATCTGAAAAGAAATCTTGATGATTAATCCATCCTTCTGATATGAGTTGGAGTATTGAATGATAGATTTCAATGTTTCATTTCAATCAAAAGAGAACCTTGGAAGTTGAATCATGTTCAAAATTTTGCTCCACACAGGTTTGCTATAACTGCACTTGAAGAACAGATAATTTTTACTCTCATTTACTTATTTACATAAGACACGTAGCGGATTGTAACTCTCAAACCATCAATCTCTAGTTCTTAATATGTTCTTTATAACTAACCACAAGACAATGGCAGTTTTAGGACTCAACACTTGCTTCCATACAGTTTTTTGCGCACGGGACTGACTCCATTGGTGCCAACAGTAGATTATGAGCCGATTTGTTATTGAATATCCCACTAGCATGTAAAGTCCATATCAACTTGTCCTTCCTTCATACAATAGGCAGCTCAAGTAAGTAGTTCTCCAGTAATTGAAAATGCCTAATATTACAGATCTTATAATTTTCTTGGATGAACCATCCAACTTTAGCCTCCTTAGGAATCCTACTCTTTAACACTTGTAAGTCATTATGCAGTCGAAGAGGACTGAACTCAGTCTAGTTATCATACTACAGCTATATGTCTTCTCCATCCCTTACCTTATACTTCACACAAGGATAAATCCACTCCCTAAGGTTCAACATGCTCTTAAAATCTATGAATATTCACGGTTCTATTGGAGCTACCAAAAATTTTGAGATTTAAGATGATAAGTCTGTACCCATTTTACCCTCAAAGTTTCCTTATCTACAAATAATCTCCAAATCCTCTTTAGTAGCAAAACTTGTTGCATTTGAGTGGTCGAAATGCCCCTAATCCCCTATGCTTCTTTGGAAGAATAATTTCACTCCACTTCACTTTGACCCCTTTTCTATTTTTCGTTTTACCATACCATAGGAATGATTTTAGTAACCTCTCCATTTCCTTGATCATTCTCTTTGGAATTACCATATGAGCTGCCCAGTGGACATGCATACTATTCAAAATATAAGTAATGAGGATGACTTTAGCAACTAATGACAAGGATCTGTTCTGTCAAAACAGGTTTTTTAACAAAGGAACAAAATCTAAATACTTAGGCTTACCCAAAATAATAAGAACCCCCAAATAGTGAAAAGGAGTTTCCTGTAGTGTAAACCCCACCACACTACTTATCTATTCAAGATTCCTAAGATTGGAGGACACATATATGCCACTCTTCTGCTCATTTATCTTCATCCCCTACCAACCAGAAAATGTGTATACCATGTTCATCATCATAATAACTTGAGGTTCATCCTTGCAAACTAGAATAACATCATCAGCATAAAGCAAGTGTGACATTTTCAAATCCCTACATTTAAGATGGTATTGAAACAAACCATTGCTATCCACAAGTTTAGAAACAAATCTTGAAAATCCCTCCATAGCTAAAGCGAATTGGTAAGGGGAAAGTGGATCCCCTTGCCTAATCCCTCTAGTATTAATAAAAGATCTCGTAGGAATCCCATTCACTAACACACTCATCGATGTAGTTTGTATACATTGCTGATCTATCAGGTAAGCCGATGGCTTTTAAACAAGCTTTCAAATATTCCCAAATAATAGTATCATAAGATTTATATAATTCAAGATTCAATGCACAACTTTTAATATACTTCCTAGTATGATACTCCCCCAACAACTCTCGAAGAATTAGTATATTGTCACTGGTGCTTCTCAATGGCAAAAAAGCACCTTATGCCAAATTGACCATCTCTGATAACACTACTTTCAATCTATCTGCTAGTAATGTAGTGATAATTTTATAGACAGTTGAACAATAAAAAATTAGGCGATATTCTGTAATCATCGTGGGCCTGCCCATCTTAGGAACTAGATAAATGAAAGTATGGTTAAACTCCTTTAATAATGAGCCAGAAGAAAAGAACTCCAGCACCACATCAGTTAAGAGAGGGCCTGTGATGTCCCAGGTTTGTTGAAAAAAACCCCGTAGAATACCTATCAAGACCAGGTGCTTTTGAACTATATAGTCGAAACAACAACTTTTTCAACTGTTAAGCAGTGTAAGGGGCATTGAGCATCACCAAGAGTGACTGGTTTGGACGGAACTCTAGAACATTGCCAACCCCAATTTCACTCTGCTGAACTTTAGTGCTCGTCATTAAATTGAGAAAGTAGCCTTGAATGTGGTTAGAGATCTCCTGCTGGTTAGATATCATGTTACCCACCTCATCCTTCAATTTAGTGATAGTATTAGTATTCCTCCGAGCTAACAAAGATGCCCGAAAAAATTAGAATTGATATCCCCTTCTTTAAATCATGTCTGTCTTGCTTTCTATTTATTAATTGAACTCTGCAATCTTAACGTTTCTTAGTAATTCTTTAATTGATCTGCTTCAAGAGTCCTTAATATAACATTTTGTGGATCAATGTAACACTATTGTTGAACCTCTATGAAGTTGTACTCAACTCTTTCAAGTCCTGAACACATTCTTTGCTAAATTGTTTGATAGTTATTTTGGCTAACTTCAATTTTTGCATAAGTTGAAAAGCTTTGTACCCAAATGCCTCTCAATCCCAAACCTTACTGATTATGGCCATAAAACCTTCTACTTGAGTTAAACCATTGAAAAATTAGAAATGCACCTGCAAATAATGGGAGTAGACTTGGTAAGGAAGATTTGTTGCAAAGTAAAATGCACCTGTAAATTAGAAATAAGTTACACACACGATAACAAATATGGGGATAATGTTGTGTGGTTTTGACAACAAAATATTTCATCGTTAAAAGACAACAAATTGTCACAAAAACTATTTTGCAATGGCAAAAAATTGTCGAACTATTAGTCGTCAAAGCCCAGTAGCAAAAAATTATCTATGACATTTTCATGAAATCGTCACCTAACTAATTTTGCTACAATGACTCCTTCGTCGTAATAAGGAATAGGCGAGGAGAGGAAAAAAATGTCCCAAATAACTTATTGTGACTTTTTATTTTGATGGATAAAGGTAATTAACTTTATTAACGTAGGCCTAGGTAATAATGTTTACCGATGATTAATTTGTATAGCAGAATATGTTTAGCTATATTTTTGGAAGCGTAGCTAAAGGTTATTAGAGACATTTTGGGAAATATAGGAAAAAATATTTGGTGACTATTTTATATTTATAGCTAAAAACTTTTAGTGAAAAATTTTTATTTTTAATTTTACTTCCCCATTACCAATTTAATATTTAATTATAATTATTAATAAATTTTTTTTATTCAAGTTATTGTTTTTAACGTGATTTGAATTATAATTAAGTCACATTTTGCTATTATTATTGGTGACATTGTTTAAATAATAATTAATTAAAATAAAATAAAATAAAAATGTTTCATAATTAAAAATGAAATGCATTTTATAAAAAATGTAATTACAAAATTTAAGAAAAAATTATGAACAAATTAAGACTCCTTATCATCACTACTACTTACATACTTTGACCTAATTATTTGTTTGACTATCTTTTTAAGCTTGGTCAACTCTCTTTCAGTATGGTCTAATTTTTGCTAATTATATCGTAATTTTTCTTTAGTATGATCTAACTTTTCTTCATTATATTGTAACTGATCCTTAAGCAACCGGTTCTCTCCTCTTGAAGTGTTGATACATATGCTGGTTGTGATAATAATGAACTAATTAGCTTAGGGTCATACCCAAGACCTTTGATACACCCTGATCTTGTACTAAAGACGTTGTTGCAAATGTCATCTATATTAGGCTCATTCTCGTCAGACAATGATCTTTGCAACAACTCCTGCATCTTATCCTACAATTTAAAACATAAAATCAAGTTGTAGTTCAAATATAATGAGTTAGTATTATATAAATAAATAAACTCTAAAATTAAAATTTTTATACTGACATAATTATTATGCGCCTCTTCAAATGTCCAGCCTTCACCTTCTTTGTAATGTGTCAGTTTGTAGAGTGTGACCCCATCACACTCTTATCCATATAGTTGAGTATGACTCTGTTATATGAATTAAAAAATTGAAACACAATAGATTATATTGTATTAACTAATATAATAATAACTTCTAAACAAAGAATTTATAAATTCTTGTTGAACGAAAACAAATGATTTGGAGTTGATGTTGTGAGGAGTTTTTATTTTTGCTCTATTAACCTTGGCTTTTTATACTTTTCCTAAATAAAGAAAAGAAATAGTCATTAAATGAAAAAAAAATTAATGGAAGGAAATATGAAGAGAAAGAAGACAAACCTTAACCTTCACAGAGGCTCAATAATCACACATTTCACTCTAATTTTCTAAAGTTACCTATTCTAGATCATGGCTCCTTACCTTCTCATCCAAAGGAAAAGAGTTATAGTATTTATGAAGTCGATAATGATGATCCTTCGTCCTTTCTTTCAATAGTGAACTCATACATCTTGAAACTTTAGAATTCTTGATATCAACAATATTGAGCTCCATCTATGAAAAACACGTAAAAGTTAACTTACTCTTTAAATAAATAAAACAAATTTGCATATAATAAAATGAATTGAAAAATATCGAAACTTTGTCTAAAGCATTCTGGAACAAATTGTCTTCCTTCAACTACCTAGCATGTTGAAGGTAAAGCAATTCATTCCTGACAATGACTCCTAACTCACTGGCTAATTTTACTAAATGGATCTTATCAATAGGACGACATTGTGTGGGGTCAATATGCATAGACAACTTGTTGTTCATTGTAACATTCATGCGTTGCAACTCAGAACATTTATTGATACCTTTACCTCTTTTTCTTATTATGGTATTGGAAACTCACAACAAATGAATAATGATAAGAAAAAATACATTAAACATGTAAATATATATTTAAGGATAACTCTAATTATAGGTGGTTAACAATAACAAACTTGAAGATCCCTCAGTATTGGTTGAGGTAGACAGAGGTTGTTACTAAATGGCTTGATCGGTGGATGAAATTGGCCATTGTTGTTCGATTGTGTTGGATTGATTTGGTTATTATGGGGGAGGAACATCTTCAGTAGTTGCCACTCTCTTTCTCTTGTTTCTTCCAGGTGCCATTATATTGAATATTTATAAATGAAATATCAACAGTACTCATAATCTTTAGTCAAACATCAACATTCCATATTAATATCAGTCAAACAATAACATTTTACAAAAATATATGTTAAACATGAACGTTTCGCAAAAAACACAACTCAAACCTACACTGAAACATAACCCAAACATGCACCAACATTCCGCATGAAAAAATTGAATGACACTTCAATATTTCGTATAACATAACTTACACCAACATCCCGCATTAACATAACTCAAACACATGTCAACATTTTGCATAACATAAAACACATGCCAACATTCCGCACAACATAACTCAAATACCAACCAACATCCTGCATAACCTAACTCAACTGCATGACTCTACAAAAGCATAACTCAAACACACACCAACATTCTGTATAACATAAAACATACACCAACATTTTGCATAACATAAATCAAACACCAGCATTCCACATACATAAGGCAAACACCAACAATCTACATAACTATAAGTAAATGAACAACATTTGCATAAACATAAGTCAAACACCAACATCCCGCTAAGCATAAGTAAAACATCAACAATACACATTAAAAATAATTCTATGTGTAATTATTGTTTTCTTCTTCACTATTCGTTGCAACCATATTATCATCATCATTCATATTACCATCACTGTCATCCATATTATCTTCTTTTAATCCTTTCTCTGCATTACTCGCCTTTAAAATAAATCTCCACTGTTTTATATTTTAAAACAAGTGAAATTAAATTCTTTATTTTTTAATCTTCTTTAATTTTAACCAATCCACCTTCTTCATATTTATGTGGATGTCTATACTACACTTTATCTAACATATCATACCAATTGGGTTGTACAATTCCTACAATACTAAACCAACATAATTTTTTGAGTTGATGCCTTCAACTAAAATTTTGCTGCCACCAATATACTCAAATGGGTTCTATCTATCCATTTCTAAACTCACAATTAAAAAAGAATTCCTTTTTCAATGAGATTTCACATCCTAATAAAACAAGAAATTGAATGTCAATAAGATATCAAAGGTGTCAAGCAACAAGATATATCAATAATAATATCATTTTATTGCACTTCAGTATTGAAAAGAAGACATATCAATATCATTTCAATGAAAAATGCAACATATATTCTAGCTTTTCTCAACGATAAATGTACTCTAATATGTAATATTTAGTTTTTTTTTCAAGTTAAGATTAACATATATTGTAGCTGCTATTGTCATTTTCTCTTTATTGAAATAAATATGTTAATACCCTTACATTTTTTTCAAAAACAACTAGAAAGAAGTTAAAATTGAAAATTTGTAACATTTAAACAAGTTAATAACTTGTGACATATAAAAGCATCATGGCTATAAATAAAGGTTCAAGATACCCTTCATACAATATAGACATTGTTTCCAATTCTCATCTTCCA
>JANSVB020000420.1:1874-15242 GCA_025504935.2 Erythroxylum haughtii
CAGGGACGTAGCTATGTGGGGGCCAATGGTGCATTAGGCTCTCAATATTTTAAAAAATTAAATATATATTATTTTTAATATATAGATATATATATAAGTATAGAGTTATTTGAAATTCATTGATGCACTGCCTCCCTTAAAATTTTAAAAAATAAAATTTTGGGCCCTCCTATCTTAAATTCTTGGCTCCGTCACTGAATATATATATATATATATTTGACACAAAGCAAACTTGCATTTATATCATAAAATCTTCATGTAGCTTAGCTTTTAATGATAGAAAATCTATTTAAAAATAGAGAAAATTAAAGTTAATTTAACAACTACAAATAGATGAGAGAACTTCTCATCCCAAATTGAGAAAGTATAAAGATAATTTGATATATAAGAGTTGAGTGTGTATCGCGAAGGGAACTAGTGCGTAGATCAGATGGCTTCTCCCACAGAGACTTTCAGCCCAGGCTTGCATATCCTGCAGGAGCCTTAGGTGACTGTCCGGGACAAAATTCAACGTAACCCGCATGGCGCCTTATATCGAAGAGCCCTATGCTAATTAGGATGCTGTTTGTTATGTAGTTTTTTTTTAGTTTTTCCCTTATACCAAAAAACAATATAAAAGTTGAGTCTTTTAAGCTCTGTCCCAATAAACAGACAACCTGAAGAACGAATATGCAAGCACAATCTGAAGGATGTGTTACCTTCATTGACCAAAAAAACTGAATTTTACATATTCTCTTAATATTCTGTCTGAGAGGCTGAGACCTAAACTTATTAACAATAGTATCTATTTATCCCACTGCAGGAGGTGAAACGGAATTACAAGTACAAAAGCATAATAGTAAAGATGCTGCATACATCCATGAACATATTCTCTACGTAGAACGATAATTCTCCAACCTTCCTTCTTGCCTTGCTGGTTAGGGATTCATAGTGAAGTTGTTTGATAGGAGATGACATGATGTTATTGGGCCATATGAGCTAATCAATAGTTCATTATTTGATTGTATAAAATATTTTTATAATTTTTAAGATTAATAATAATACATCACACATGCGTGACTTAATGACTATTAAGATAAGTTCTCACTTAGTTTTTGATAATAGACTTGGTAAACTATAGATTAGATCACCCATAATTTATGACTTGCTTATTAAGAAAATGGTATTAGTCCATACACCACTTCTTCGTATTAAAATAAGTGTTAATGTCTTGTAGTATTATTATTACACGGTTAGATCTATGACATAACTTGAACTTCATTTCACGTCAATGCTAAATCAATGTCAAACTCAATTTACCACGCTCTTAATTTGAACCTTTTATCAAATTTAAGTTTGATCTAACTTGGAACAATTTATGGACTACTCTTTAATTAACTAAGGATAAGTATGAACAAAAAGGTCTAAAAACCCATTTTTGGGATGTATTGAGACCAACATTTGTGTAATAATTTAATCAAAATTTAAGTACTATACCTTAAAATGCATAAGGGCAAAAAAAAATATTTTAAACTTCAAAGTTTTAATTGAATACAATTTGAATCTTAATGATTTAAAGTGTACATTTTCAAAATGTTCAAAATAGATTCTTAAAATTTTAAAAAACAAAAATATATATTATTAAAAATAAAATTAAGAAAGTATTAATTTTTTAAATTTCATTAATTAAACTCGTTATATCACGACTTTTTCGCTAAATTTTAAAATGCCGAAAAATATCAAACGGTTCAAGTTATATATTCTATAAGTTGTAAAGTTTTAAAAACGTTAAATTTTAATTTAAACATTTTGAAAGGATGAAGTTCAAGCTATATAAACGGTTCAAGTTATATATTCTATAAAACCTTTTAAGGATGAAATTGAGATCTTGGCCAACGCATAAAGTAACAATTTGTGAGCATTTTCAACTTGTTTACTCAGAAGAAAATGACTTGTGTCTATTAAATACATACTAACATACACGTTTGATTATAACGTCAAAGTTCTGAAATATATAATATTAATATTGCTAAATAATCACTTGACAAACCCATCATCAATATCACGATTCATGCAGCAACAATAAGTCCTTTTTATAGTTCTTGCGTGCCGTCCATACTTGGCGTTCGTGGCTCGTTATCATAGAACAAGATCAAAAGGAAAAGGATTTTTGTACTAGATGAAGGTGCAAGAAACCCAAAGAAAGTTAAATATGCACTCGAAAAGTAAGTATCGATCGTTGCCTCACTTGTGAAAAACTGCTGAACTGGTTTTTCATTTAGTCTTTGCTTACTTGCAGGAATGGCTGGCTTGAAATTGAAGCATCAAGCATGAAGCATGGTTGATGTCTCATTAGGCTCGTGATAACTAAGTGAAAGATAATATTCGAAACTGTCCATTTCAATCAAAAATATATATATATATATATATTTGAAACATATAGATGTTTTACTTTCCACTGAATTTAAAACAAGCACTTTCATGAGTACAATGCAAGTTTATGATACGTATATCTCATATATTGTTACTTCTGTTAAATAAATAAATATGGATATTATTGATATACTTAATTTGTTAATTATTAAAGTAAATTATACTGAATATGTTGAGTAACATATTAAATATACCTTCACTTTTACTTTAATTTATTTATGTAATTATGTTAAATTATTATTTCTTGGAAAACTAATATTTAGAATTTTGATTTAAAAATTTGTATAAGTATTAATAACAATCTAATTCACCTTTGATAAAAAAAATTGAAAATAACCCACGGGAAATTTAAAATTTTATAATTTAGTAACAGCTCAAATTTTGAAAAAATTTAGAAAATGAAAAATAATTGCGGCATACTTTGAAAATATTTAACATGCGATGATAAAATATATTTTAATTCTGTTAAATTTAATAAAGTTAAAATATTTTTCTCTGAAAAAAATTTTTGACTTCAAATTTTGAGTATTAATAATAATTTAGTTCATTATTGAATTCGAAGAGAAATTATTTTCTATAATTTTTTAACAACTCAAAATTTGACAAATTATAAAAAATTAAAAAACTTTAAATGTCACCAAATTTTGTAGGTTGCCTTAAAAATATTTAGAATACGATAACGAAATCTATCTTAAGTATGTTAAAATTTATTTATAGTAATGTTACATTGAAAAATACGTTTTTATATAAATTGTGAAATGTATTGAAAAAATAAATATAATAAATTATTTTAAAAAATCATGTAATCATAATTAGTAATACTAAAAAGTAATTATAATCAAGCACGTTTGATGATTTAGATGTCCACTAGGTCATATCGCTTTATGGAGTTATATCTACCAATTCATTATTTGTACACAGAGCAGAGCATCCCATCGTGGATTTATTCTAAACTTTTACACTATCTTGCACATATAAATCTCTCAATAATTGATATTGACTTCTAAATCACTATCTCAAATAAAATTATTGGACTGCAAACTTAGCATCCCAAGAAAAATCAATGGTGGGAATTGAAGGTGAAATCCCATCCAAGTTCAATGAAATGAAATATCGACAAACTCACTTCCTTCTTTCAACAGAAAAATCGCAGTTACTGTTTTCCATATCAGATGAATTCTCAAAGTCACATGATCTTCCTCCTTTACAGGTCCAATTTTGAACCAGAACGGATTTGATTTAAAAGTCAAGCAAAGAAAAACATGTGAACCTCACTTTTGTTCATCCCTTCATAATTGCTGGTTACACTAATTTCCCTAAATCAAGGAGCAAAGAGATGATGGTACTTCACCTTTCCATTTTTGTCCGTGACACAACCTTTTGTTACGAGTAGTCCCTTCATTTCAAAGGCCAACAAGTAGTTCAAAGATTTTTCTTTGATAGGGTTTGACTAACTAGGCTCCATATCCTACGATCATGGGTTGCTGTCGCAATTATGGAGATGCTGATCCTTACCGGTTCTCATTCGATTCCATGCCTTCCCCAAATTCAACTCCATATAGTGGCATCGATTATATATAAATTTTCACTGAATCGTGAAGGCCATACAGAATTTCCCTTTTCTTTATGAAAATCATTGATGGGTAGGGCAATGGTTCATATCCATGTGGGTTTAGACATGCACACAGTCACTCAACACGTTCGTCCACCACCACCATCATCACCGCCACTAAAAGCAGTAGCCAACCCCATGTCCTTTACATGCAGAGACCCTTATAGTACTCTCACACTAACTCGAGATTTCTAATATGGTATGATTCGCACGTACAACCCTAAAGTTGTAATAATTTTGTATCTTAATATTTTACAAAAAGTAAAAATTCGTTACTTTTAGTATTACTAAAATAGAATTCATTGTATCACTGTTATTAAAATCGTAGTCATTGTAATTTTAATAAAATGTAAACATAGTAACACAGATGATGATATGTATTTATTTTGACCTTTTGTGAAATGTTAAGCTAAAATTCACATTTTAATCGATATTTAAAAAATTATTTTAAAGATCACATATGCATATGATAAATTTAAAATTCCTAATCGTATATAAGACTCATATACTAAAAACTACTAAATATTTAACTCAATTAAGATTTTAGGTATTTTTTTTTTAAAATTTGAAATACACCGTGATATTATATATAATGATAAAAACTAAATTTAAATTTTAAAAAACAAAGCAAGTTGAGGGATTTTTTTTTGGTTGCTCACGAAATGTCTTAAGTGGATCCCAATTATAAAAAATACCTTTAAGTCATCCACATCTAGACCAATCTCACGCAAAATTCTCTCAGCAACTGGTGTTGCCCCTAACCCTCGGCCGTTCACCAAGTCAATTCTAGGATAAATGTTACCACACTCAACGAACCTCCCCAAGTTCATAACCCATCAAGTGGGTCCTAAATTTGAAGAAGGTTTTCTAAGCAAGTCAGTATTAGTGGGGATGGGTCTCCAATTTCACTACTTTTAAACGCAAGCAATGGTGCTTTGCTTTGTATCGTGAAAGCTCCTGATAACAAGTCCTGGGAAAGAGAGTTCAAGTGGGACAAGCTAAAGCTCTAGGCTTTTATGCTTTTGTTGGTTTCAGTCGGTGCATTTGTTTTTTCGACTGTCTTTCCCTCTCAACCTCTTTCCATGCTTATCTCTCACTCAGACCTCCAGAAAATCAAACCAACGATCATCCGACACTTCACTCTCCGCTTTCTCTATGTCATCTACATGGTTAATGCTCTTCTTGTCCAACGTCAAGTGATGCTTCCACCTTCTTTCTCAACCCTTTTTCTTCCTCTTTGTACTGAGCTTTATTCACTTATTACTTTTCATCAATATGGACCACTTTCGAGGGATTGGGTTGGATTATTGTTAGATTTTTATTTGAGATATCGTTAGATTGAATTATATAACAAAATAAAAAGGCTCAACTATTTTAAATTTTAATTTTCTTTAAATAAATTTTAATCTTGTAAATTATAATCTGACAAACTCTCTAATTTGATAGTATACAACACACGTCTCATAATTTATAAATTTAGAAATATTTCATAGAAATTAATTAAATTCTAATGAACTAATTAGAAATTTAATAAAAGTTTGAGGATTAAATTAAACTTTTTCTTACAATAAAATGCTACAATTGAATATAAAATTTATACTTATAATTTTGATAAACATAACTATTTTGGACTATACTAATTCGATACAAATTATATGCTTCAAGATTATAATGCTTTATAAGTCAAATGATGTAAAATATATTGATCAAGTCAAAGATCATTGCTGTTGAGTTCCAATTAGAACATCAATTTTACATTGCATCACAAGCAATAAAATTGAATTTAATGCTTCCCTCCTGTTTTACTCATACCTTAAGTAGTTGAGATGCAGAGTTAGAGTTACCGGATATTGTACAACTTCTTCAAACATATAAAGAATTCTAAACTTCCCTGTAGTGTGGAGTGATATTCATACCAAATAAAAGAGATATATATTTTATCTATCACTTTTAGTGCCATCCATCGAATAAAAAGACCATAAAAAGGGTCTTGCTTGTACTCGTTAGTACATCTGCATACGTGTATCAACTAAAGCATGCTTTCCAAATGTTTGAATTGTTTGGAAATTGGAACAAAGTCCTCACTTTGCTAAGAGTCAATTATATGGAACGTAAGGTTTGGGGCCAAGAAAGAAAAGATTATCGAAAATCATCATAGATAAGACATATTCTAAACAAAAGAATTCGTCAATGGCGACTCCTTCAGATTGGAAAGGATTGCTCCAGATGGGGTCTCATCTATTTCATCACACTTACTTTAGGTCAATTACTTGCGTATGAAGGAAATACTTTGCTAAGATTTTAGCACTTCTTTGAACAACTTTTCATATGAGATGATGGAAATTTTGGAACTTATTAAAAAATGTCAAAAGTTCAACGTTCTCTTCTTTCTTGGTGTGCTATTACGTCCTTGATTTGGAAAAAAAAAAAAAACCAATAACCAGAGACTTTTGACTTGGGGTTTGATTAATTAGTAAAGCATATCTTCGATTGCATATCACAACTCCATACCAAAACATATGGACTACACGTAAAAGTTATGTTGAGGAATGGGACGTGACTATAAAATTTCCATGTTATTATTAACTCTCAAAGCATGGCCATGGTATGGATTGCCAAAACTTGACCAATTCCAAGATTACCTTAAAAAATTTCCATTTGTAAAGGAAAACGAGCCTACATGCGTCTGACTCGATACATGTAACACAACATTTTTTTTTAATACAAGAGAAAGAAAACGAAATTACACAACCATCCTAACTATCGTCGTGTTTGCGGTACAAAAATTTATATTGATCACAGTACATATGAGTCTAGACTGACGTCAGAGGCTCTTGAAGAAGGTGTAGTCCCGGACTGGCAAATGCTGCAACGGAACACACCTTGAAGTTGAACAATGACCAAATAGCACAGATGCCGTAATAACCTTAAAAGATATGAAAATAAGTCCAAAAAAAAAAAAAAAAGAACGTGGGAATCTTATAAAATGGTATCAATTTTCCAGCTGACGAAGGAAGACTGGTTTTAACAAAAAGCTTACTTAAAAATGGGAATAATACACATCAAGCAAGTAAACAAAAATGGTCGGTCAAGTTTAAGATACATAAACCTTATCCTAAATTCTCTCCATCATTGCCAACTTCTACGCTCCAAAAATCATCAACCCTTCAGGGAATCAAATGCCCATCATCCCAAATCATTGGTGGACCCTTCGTGTCTCACCTCCTGCATCAGCTACGTTCACATGTCTAACCATTTATATCAAAGCACACACTATGATTTTGTATTATATTAACCGAGTGGTAGGGTTTTAAGTTTGTCACTTACCACTAAAAAAAACACTATTGTATTGTTGCTATTCCTCTATCTAACGCTTCTGAAGTGTTGAAGAGAGGAAGAGAGAACGAACTAGGTTGGTCGATCGCTTGTTTTGATTAATTAAAAGGGAAATGTTAGTTTAATGATATGTGCATGCAATTATTCCCAATCTTCCCATCATAAAGTGGCATATATTATACATATGGTTATATATTATTTGTTATTACTGTATTTGTTAGAATGTCCCATATTGACTAAACATAAAAATAATAAAGGGTTTATAAATGGTAAGAGTCAACTATCCAAACAACTAGTTTTAGTTATTTGGACAATAGTTGACCCAAGCCCAATTATTGTAAATGGATTCTACACTCTACCCATATTAAAAATTTAACATGGTATCAGAGAAGGTTTGGTCCGGATTATGAATTTTCCGGTTGTCCGTCTGGATGTCCATTCCCAGCGGTCCGGTTTGATTACCACTGCGTATATTTCAAGTGACAACTGGATGTCCATTCCCAGTTGCACTTGAGGGGGAGTGTTAGAATGTCCCATATTGACTAAACATAAAAATAATAAAGAATTTATAAGTGATAAGGGTCAACTATCTAATTATTTGAACAATAATTAACCTAAGCCTAATTATTATAAATAGACTCTACACTCTGTCCATATTAAAAATTTAACAGTATTAACTCTGGACTGTGTCAAAGTCAGTGTCGATCTACCAGGGGTCCAAATTACATAAACAATGCCCGTCTACTTTGCTTTTCGGTACACAAAAGCCACAAGCTGACGAAAAAGGGGTTTGGAATTGGATAACTCCTAGTTTAAAGATGCCTTAAAGTCACATATTCTAAGCTTAATTGTTGTTTACTATTGAATGTCATCATTATTTGCACACATTTTCTATCAGATTAAGGACCAGAAAAATATGAACAGATCTCGACTTTTTGGAGACCAACAATACATTACACACGTGTGTCATCCCTAAAGTCAAAATCCAGATCCAACTCCCAAATCTAACCTCTTTTTCTCTTAGATATGAGGAATAATGGGTAATACTGTAGATTGGTTAGATTCGATTACTCAGTTTACTGTTAGATGACCTAGATGATATGCCACGAATATTACAGTTGGATGCACCTTTATAATAAATAAATTATAGGTGGATTAACAGTATTTTCTTTTCTGTTCATAGTTTTTTAGATTTTATTATTACCTATTTTGTAAATTCATCAATTTAATATCCTTTTAGTTAAAAATAAGATGATAATAGTTTTATGACTTTATACAATTAAAAGAAAACCTTTAAATTGATTAATATTAGTTATGATCATTATTTACACCCATTTCTTTAATTATAAAAAGGCGTTTTTAAACTATTCACACCTAAACTAATCTTCACCCGAATCAGATTGTATATATGAGGACGGTTTGAACCTCAGACTTCACTTAAATCAGAAAAGTTTCCTACCAACTCATTTATGCCTGAGATTAGAGGTTGTTTAAAATTAGTATTGACAAAAAGAAAGAGAGAGACAGGGACTAGAGTTGATTTGTAGCCATTATAGCATAATCATGGTAATAATTAATTAACACTCACTCTCCAATAAGTAGCTCCATTGAAGCTTAAAAGTATCCATACATAGGGCGGCTGTTTCAAGTTCTAGACTGTACAGCTTAAAAGAGATATGATCAATAATCCAATTTTAACGGTTAATTAATAAATGTATAGCCGCCTAAACGTGGAAAAATGAGGGGCACCATAGCTTTTATTGTCGATGAATAGTGTATACGATATAATTCTGATTGTGTACTGTAGGGTCCAGATTTGTCATTGCCATTAACGAGTAAATAGAACCTGTGTTGATGTTGTTAAAGATAGTTTACGTTTCCAATTATTATAGGTTTGTCAAGTCTCACTGACGACCTAACTTCTCATCAGCATAGCCGACAAAGCATTATTGCAAGTGCATGTACATGTATACACGCATAGCTAGTAGGTCCCAAAGCACCCCCATAACAACTTTATACTTAAGAAAAGATACTGATTCTTGTTGATGAATCCTATTCTCTGGTTCGTGCTTTTGTACCTCAACATACCCAAGATTTGCCGTAATTATACTTCTCTAAATGAAGAAATGGAGGAAGAAGAGGGAGGCAATTCCTTCTAATCATCCCTCAAGTTCGGCTTCACTTCCATGGATCTAATGGAGTTGAAAGCATGTAGTTATGCGAAAATTAATTCCAATATGACCTTGATTGGGTCGGTCGTGCTAGGTCCAAATTTATTCACTAGTCATCAAAACTCTCTCAAGAGACTAACTTCAGCGTCGGAGAGGCCTACCGGGAATCAACCCCCGACGTGGTTTTACTGTTTTGCAGATATCTCTTAGCCATAATCAGTTAATCTCATGGATCCGAACAGTAGTACCCAGCCTAACCAGAATCCGACAGAACCAGACCTTTTTATTAGTAAAAAGAAAACAATGAGGATAAGCCACTAATGATCATTTGGTAGAACTCAAGAAATAGTAGTAGTGCACATCCCTTTCTAATTAATCAACCCATATTTATAACAAGGCAAAGTAAATATCACTAACCTGGTCCATTAAATTGATGGAATTGGATCATATTTAATTTGATAAGCAATATGCACCGTACTCTAGTGGGAAACAGTTCATTTGTCCTGTTTTAAGAAGGCACTTAACTAAGTAGCTAACTAAATATTAAACAATTAATTCACGCACCAAGCATTCCAATTAATTAATTCTTTTTTTCTAATAAAACTCACAAGTTATTAGTTCTTGAGCCATCTTTGAATGACCTTCAACAAATTAAGTTAACTGTAATTGCAATAACAATATTTATGATTATTATTTAGATCATTATCGTAATTTATCACAATTATTTTATATTAATTATAATTATGTATGTTTTTGTTGTAATTATATTCGTATAACTTATATTTATTGTAATTGCTTACAATGTAATTCACCATCTAAACTATTACCTATACGTATATTTAGTTATTATTTTTATTTTATTTTATTTTACTTTACTTTACTTTATTATATATTATTTATTTATTTACTTTTATTTTTAACCATTTTATTATATTTTTTATTTATATTTGTTATCATTTTTAATTAGTATTTTCACTATTATTTAATATTTGTTTATATATATTTATTTTATGTTATTTAATTGCTTTAATTTTATTATTTATTTTTGTCTTTCATGTGAATAATTCGGAAACAACTCCTTTACTAATTAGGAATAAAGTTATGTATTACCCTACGTCTTAACGAGATTTAAATTATAGTAATCATTTGATTAATTGCATCTATTTAATAAATTATAAAGCACTCTGCAAATAATCGAGTTTAATTCTAGTGTAGACTGAAAAGCTAGCATAGTGTCGGGAAATAGTTAATTTGGTACGTTAAATGGGTGGCGAAGGGTTAAGCGAATCATTCTCTTGATGTCTCTCTCACTGCCATAGGAACTGTATACTATTCCTTGGAGCAGAGCAAGAGAGAGATGAGATGAGATGAGATGAGAAGAAGACAGTAGTTTTCATTTTCCTTCTTTTTCTCGATAATGAAGAGGATAATAGAGCAGAGCAGTGGGGTTCAAATGGTCAACCTTTGTATTCATGGAGAAAGAAAAGAAAGTCTTTACTCCAATCTTGATAATTCTCATGCCCTGAAAGATTCGTTTTCTCTTTTCTTTCTTTCTTTTTTTCCTTCCTCTCTAACTCAATTGATTAATAATTATAGCCACCCACCCACCCAACTTCCCCACACACAACACAACATAAAAAGTCTGAGTCTCTGAGTCTCTCATTCCCATATCCGTCTCTCTAATACCCACCATTTTCACACATCTCTCTCTTTGCCTGTCTTTCTCTCTTCAATGGGTTGTCTTGACGAAGGTTACTGTAACACCGGCCTTGTTCTTGGGTTAGGTTTGGAGACACCATCGAAACCTGATCATATATTCAATCAACGGCCAAAGGTTAAGCCTTCTCTCAAGTTTGATCAGGAGGGTGTTTCGAGTTTTGATCAGCCTTCCCTTAGTTTGAGTCTTCCTGGTGAGAGTTATCATGGTTATCACGTTCGTGCTAGGAAGATTGAGGTCAAGAAAGTTCACGAGGAGCCTGCTGGTGTTGATTTGTATCATCAAGCTTCTCCTCATAGTCCTGTTTCTTCTTTCTCTAGTGGTCGGGTTAAGAGGGAAAGAGACATCAGCAGTGAAGATATGGAGGTCGAGAGAGTTTCTTCAAGGGTTAGTGATGAAGATGAAGATGGTTCTAATGCAAGGAAGAAACTTCGGCTCACAAAAGAACAGTCTGCACTTTTAGAGGAAAGTTTCAAGCAACACAGCACTCTCAATCCAGTATGTAATTCATAACTCTTCCACTTTTTTCTAAACAAACGTTCCAAAAATCAATCAATAACCCGTTAACTTCTGTTTCCCATTGAATTTGGTAAATATGTGTGAAGTACTGAACTTTGATTGCTTCTTTTAAATTAACAGAAGCAGAAGCAAGCTTTAGCAAAGCAGTTAAATCTACGGGCAAGACAAGTTGAAGTATGGTTCCAGAACAGGAGAGCCAGGTAATTAATGAACAATCTGAACCGTCAATACCGGACTCTGATTCTTTTTTTTTTTCCAGAAGATAGTGAACTGATGAAGCTGCGAAACTATTTTGCAGGACAAAGCTGAAGCAGACCGAATTAGACTGTGAATTCCTGAAGAAGTGTTGCGAAACACTAACTGATGAGAATAGGAGGCTACAAAAGGAGCTACAAGAGCTTAAAGCCCTGAAACTGGCACAACCCTTTTACATGCATATGCCAGCAGCTACTCTCACCATGTGTCCGTCCTGCGAAAGAGTCGGAGGTGTTAGTGATGGTGCCTCCACCAAGACCACCCCATTTTCAATATCTCCAAAGCCCCACTTCTATAATCCCTTCGCTAATCCATCTGCTGCTTGTTGATTAAGGCGTCAGGAAATATAGGAAAAGCAAGAAAGTTGGAGAAGACAAAGTATAGATTTACAGTCCCTCAGTTTTTTTGTTTTTTTTCGGTCAAGGACTTTTAGTTTAAGGTTACTGTAATTATTTTGTAGAGAAAACATAGATTCTTTTCTTCCTTTTTGTTGCTTTTGTGATTGTATATTGTTAGAAATATATCTGCGAAGGGATGACAATTATTTATTTGCTGATTTCCCATTCGTGATTTTCCATTAACGCTGGTCTCTTTAAACTATGAAACGTGTGAAAAGTTGGTGATGCTTTCTAAATCGTGCCAATTCAGTTTCCCCAAGAACGCATACCAAAGTTCAATCCATAGCTTGTCTCAAGAGTTCCCTTGTTTCTGCGGATATGATGGGAGTTACAGACTCACTTAAGAGTTGGTACAGCCCACATTTACTGCGTTAAAAGCTTTATACTAATTGTCATACTTTTTAACACTTTTAAGTACACGGTTTAAGTAGTGAATTTAATCCTAATTTAAAAGATTGAAAGTTAGAATTATAGAGGAATTTTAACTCTTGTTATCTTTAAAGAGAGACAACAAATTAAATATTGCGTAATTTTTTGAATTTTTTAGTTTAGTACTAAAAATTTTAATTCAGCAAATAATCTTTTAAATTTTATGTAAATCATGTCAAAACTCTTTCTATTGGATTGCATAATACAAGACCTTTTTAGACCTTGTATTTTAGCATATTTTTATTGGATGATTATTATTGTTGTTGTCGTTGTTTGTTGTTATTGTAAATTAGGATAAAAGGTTATTTTTATTGCTACAGTGTATCTGTAAAGGAAATCAATAAAGAGAGAAAAAGAAAGAATAAAAGCATCTTTTATTCATAATGATGATTTAAACAGTACTTTACTTATTTATACAACAGCTAGGGCCTACTTTCTATGAAACTAATTCATTAGCTGGCATAACAAACAAAGGTATAACGACGGTTAATAGAATATATAAGATATGGTAACAATCTT
>JANSVB020000420.1:19566-36178 GCA_025504935.2 Erythroxylum haughtii
TTAATAATTAAAATATATTTCAAATAAATATTAATTTATAAATAAAATTTTAATTTATAAATTATTTATTTTATTAAAATAACATAATTTTATTAAAAATTTGTTACTAAATATTATATAAGAGATTAAATAAATTTATTTAATTCAAAAATAATTTATCTTTGAGTTTTATCTAAATTATGATTATTATCGTTGATAAAAATACAACTACATTAATATTAATAACCAAATAGGTTTTTGTTTTTATTTGAAAGGAAAACAAATACAAAAAACTGAAAACTGAAAACTACAACAAAAAAATAGAAGTGAAACCAAATGACCCCTCAGTGTTTTGTTATTTTTTTGTCAAAAGAATAATATTTCTAATAATAAAACATATCATTTCAACCTTTTCCTTTTTCTTTTTTATTAATACACTATCTGAACATGAAGCTCAATAATGTTAAAAGGTTTAAGTTAATTGAATTAGAAAAGGGGCAAAAGATAATTGTGGTTTATATACAAATATATAGTCTAATGACTTAACGTTAAGTCGAGGCGTGGATCTTATATATAGACCACTCTTCTTAAATAAGAAATCTACAAAATTTAATGTAATACAATTGAAAGCAATAGTTTGACGAGTGATGAGTAATGTCAAATGATCATTAAGTATTGAAAAAAATTTATAGTTGATAAATGATTCGTTGCCTAATTACATATGAGATGAGATCTTCTGTGTCTATAACTCATTTTTAACTCTGTGTCAGAAGGTCCCATCCATAAAAGATTTCATCCTACTTACATATGTTACACGAAATGGACTATCAAAGTTTTATTCTTAGTTGATAGTTGTGATGATAATCGTAACTCAACTTATAATTTACTTATTATACTTTAGGTGATGAACTTCTTTTGAATTTGTTCATTCATAAGAAAATGTTGGTATATTTCCATTATTTTTTAATTTCTATATTTTTAATATACGTGATAACAAGATTTTTAATTTATCTTTGTCGAATGCTATATCCTTATTTTAAAAAAATAATTCAATTGTTTTCTTGCTATGTTTGACTTTTATAGTAGGTTGTTAAAGTAAACACTAGTGCTAAACCTGCTGTAAAAAGAGGAGGGAAAGATAAGGCATTGACGATCAAACTGCCAAGGATGTTAATATTGTTGACACATTTAGACTTTTATATAATTATCGTTATGTTTTTTTAGTTAAAAATTTTCTTATCCAAGTAGACCAAATTGATGTTCATCTACTTCACAATAGCGATCTACTTTTAACAAGAAGTAATTTGTGACCTTTATGAACATATAATTAATGCAACAAGTGATAATTGCTCAAATTATTAAAAAAAATGGAAATATGAAAGGAATTGGTACCTATGAAAGTATGGACATAGATACTTCCTATGTAATCTTTGATTATGAAGTGATTAGATTAATTATCCTAACAATTGCTAATTCCGAAGGCATATGGGTTATTCTTATGTGATTTAAACAAGAAGGTGACTACCAATAAATTAGCATACACTTGATTTGGAATATGAAAACACTCTTATAAAAATATGTAGGATTTTTCTAAGTTGAATCATAGAGTTCTTCGTAACTAAACAACACTTTAAAAGAGATGTGTGAAGAGAAAGCCAAATTGTAAATAACATCTACAGATTTCGATTATAAAACTAGAGGTTTTATATTTCATTTTAATATTTATTCATTTCTTCCTCTTATTTATTATTAATGAAGATCAGTTGCATTCTCATCTTGATGTTGTATTTGCTATAGAAGGATTAAAATAATTAGAATTTCTTTGTGATGAAATTAATGATTCAACTGCTATAAGAAAGGGAGAAGAGCATGGTTCCATATAAGGAAATCGCTTCAAAAAAGAAAGATCAAGCCATTAAGAACTAACTTGTGATAAAGTTAATGGTTCAATTGCTATAACACAATAAGATGAGCATGATTTGACAAAGGAAGAATCTTTCATTAGAGCTGCAGAATTGATAGGTATATTTAGAATGACTAAATAGGCATTTATTACATTTTGGCTTGAACGTTTACACAAAAAGTATCAATTCACTCCATAATTGGAATTTTCTCTAAAGACCCACCAATAGATAAGAGGCTTCTAACCCAAATTTGAATCCACTTATGCATGTTAATACCATTCCATGTTTGTATATCTGTGGCATCTTATACCCTTTTAAGAATTTGAATTTAGTTATGTATTTATACGGTTATTGCTTAACTTTAGATAGATGTTAACTTATGTTTCCACGACCTTTAAATTGACTCACATGTCAAGTTCCTCAAAACTTGTGCTTCTTACAAAAGGAAATAAATCATAAAACATGAGTAAAATTTTCAATATACTATAGTCCATTGTAAACTATTTAATTTCAAATTAATAATATGCATTATGCTTAGGATATTCGTTGATGTTATCACCGATAAAGTGTTTATAATAAAGTATTGTAACTAACAAATCAAAAGTATCATGAAAAAATTAAGTTGAAGGATGTTAAACTAATAAGAAGTTCATAGTTACAACTATGACAATATGATTTCTTAAAGTAACAAAACCCGTGTTATATTATTATATAATTATTACACATATAAAAAACCAACACTTTAGGTGGTCTAAATACTGCTACTGTTTAAAAAGTTACCATCACTATGTATAAAAATTATCACCATTGTCAACTAAACGTATTGTAACATTATACAAAAAATATCTTTACTATATAAAAAATATTAGCACTGTTTACAAAATATCACTACTCTACAAAAAAATACCACCACATTATACAAAATATATCACCAGTTCATATTGAAACAAAAAAATATCATTAAATTTATTAAAAAAATATCTCCGCTCTTTACAAAAACTTACAACTTTATACAAATTAGCACCCTATATAAAAAAACAACATCATTTTTACAAAATTTACTATCACTTTATATAAAAAATATCACAAGTTTATATTACAAATATCACAGCTTTATATAAAATATCACTACTTTATACAAAATACCACCATTCTATGCAAAAAATAACATTATTATGCAAAAATATACAACTTTATACATAAATTACAACTAAAGTTTTAGAACTCCTCCCAAGCTTTCTGCAATATCTTGAATCAACTTAATTAAAAGTCATATGAAAAAGTTGTACCTAATTAAAGAAACATTATCTTAAATTGTCTATAATTTTTTTAAGAGAGGTATGAATGAGGAAAATATTGTGCCCTAACTAGCAGTATTCACTTTGCTCGAAAAACTCAAAATACAAAAGTGGTAAAGCTCTTTTTCATCTTTCTATAATATCTTAAATCATCTCAATTATCGGTCAAATGAGAAAGTTGTGCTTAATTTAAGAAGTATTATTCAAATTGTCCATACTTTTTTTTAAAAGAGACAGGTTGCAACACGGTTGTGTTCTTCACTCTCTCTCAAAAAACTAAAATAAAAATTTTCTCTCGAATAAGAAAGTTATACCCAATTTGAAGAAACATTATTGAAATTTTTTATAATTTTTCTTTCAAGAGAGAAACATAAGTAGGGACACCATTGTATTTTAGATCGTGTTCTTCATCTTTTCTTAGAAAACTAAAAAAAATAGTTCTCTTTATAAGTTTTCTTTTGTTTGGAATAAAAATAATTCATTGAATGAAATAAATGAAAAACATATTGGCACAAAAGCTAGCAAGTTAAACTAAGTCAGTCACTCTTAAGCAAGACCATACAAGGTGTAGAACAAACAAAGTATCAGGTTAACTCAAAATGACAACAATCAGTTCAGAAGACATTCTAGTCTATGAGGATTTTGTTGCTGAATTTATGCTTATCTTTTTTTTTTGATGAAAGGTAAAAATATATTTATCAAAGAATTGGGTATGTACACATTCAAAGGGGCATACCCCAGTCAAAATGGAGGCTCCCAAGCTCCCCCATGAAGCCCAATAACATACTCAGAAGAAACAATAAAAAGCCAAAAGACCAGATTGGATGGAGTCTAGCTACCAGCGATGGGATGGTGTAAGATCAACATTGATGGAGCCGTCAAGACTTCTAATGGGTTAGCTTTCGCAGGAGCGTGTTAAGGAATGACTGGAGTGAATGGAAGACTGGCTTTGCCTATCAGATTGACAACTGCACGTCGTTGGCGTAAGAACTTTGGGGGCCCCTGAAAGGATTGGAGTTGGCTTGGTGTTCTCGCGAACGACGAGATTTATTTGAAGTAGACAACACACAAGTTATCAAACTTCTTGAGGAGGATCCTCCGTACACCCACTGTAACTAGACCTTGATCTCCAAACTCAAAATGCTACTCCATATGGAATGGGAATTGAAATGTCTACATACCTACCGTGAAGGAAACTCCACCGCTGATTGGATGGCCAATTTTACATTAAGCCTTCCTTTAAGGTACCATGAAATTCCCTAATCTTCCTGTTTCAGTACTATCTTTGCACAGGATGACTCTGACACTACCTTTCCCAGGCTGCGTCCACTCTAATTAGCGTTTAGAGGCTTGTTACTACTGTTTCGAATCGACCGGTGCGGTATTTTAAATCTGGGTACCAGATTTGAATACCGGTCGGTATCGGCCAATTTTGACTGTACTGGTCGGTATGCAAAATACCAGTCGTTACCGAAAATTTTAAAAATTTGGGAGACTTTTTTGCAAATTTTTCAAAATTTCCCTCCCTTCCTCCTTTTTTTCAAAGTTTTTAAAATAATAATAAATATTTTATTACTAATAATAACTATAAATTAAATAAAACTTAAAAATAAAATATTTTTATTTTAATTACTAATAAATTATTACCAATAAAATTTTTATTTAAATTTATTTTAATATTATATATAATAATTATTAATAAAGTATTAATAAAAATATTTTTTAAAATAAATAATTTAAAAATTATTTATAAACTAATATTTATTTTTATATATTTTAAATTATTAATCAAACTTTATTTGGAATTTATATATTTTAAAAATATATTTTTAAATTTAATTATATTTATTAATAATTATTAAATTTATTTTATATATTAAATTAAAATTTTGATTATGTCTAATTAAATATAAAATGGAATGGAATGTGAAAAAATAACAATTCTAAAAAATAATTCAAATTTTTGATAAAATATAAAAATTTTAATTATTTTCATTATTTTACAATAAATTATTATATTTAGATAATTATTATATATAGATAATTATTATATATAGAAATAATTAGAATATAATAAAAATATATAAACTAAAATAAATAACATATAAAAAAGTTAAATTAAATAAACTATAACTGTACAGTATGATAATAAATTATTTTATAATTTTTAAAAAATTTTAAGAACTATTTTATAAATTTATAAAATTATTTAACATAATACTCAATATTACTATTATATTATATTAAAATTAAATTCGGTACTAAATTTGATACGGTAACAATAACATTACCTTTTATCCTTGTTAACCAAAAACAAAAAAAAAAAAAGGCTGAAAGCAACTGATTATTATTGTAGTGTGAAGATAATGATGAATCAATGTAAGGGAGATGATTAAGCATGTGCCTAAGCCTTGCCTGAGCTTGAGGCAGAGAGGAGAGAGAGAGAGATGGCGGGCAGTTAGCTCACGTGTCCCTGTCTCTAATATATTTTAGTTGTGTTTTTGTCGTATAGAGAGAATAGTACTTGAGACAAGAAATGAGTGGTCAGTGTGTGGCGTGTAGACTAAGGAAACCCAGAAAAAATAGAAATTTGTTAAAAATGTATTTAAAAAGCAGTGAATAATTATTTATTTTATTACTTAAATTTTGATTTGATAATAATGATAATTTCAAAAGTAGGAGAGAGGGTGCTTTCTCTTCAGCTTACGCGTGGGGTCAGGTGCCACGTGATGTCCCAATGGGTCATCGCGGGATTTTACTATGTTGATGAATGTCAGATTGTGTGCGGTCCCACCATTAGTTTTGTAGCTCTATTATGTGGACCCCCACCGGTGCATATGGTTAAAAGGACTCCATCAGAAGTTATAGATATTCCTTAGTTGAACAACAACTGGAAACGGACGGTCCAGATTCTTCTGATAGTTACATTGCTGACGTAATCAGGATCGGTGTCGACAAGTGCTCGCTGAAAATGGACAGAGAGGATCCGCGAAGAGTCCACAGTTCTTCATCGCCATATCTTAAAACGACCCGAAATTAAGGTGTGGACTGTGGAGTGGACCAGTAAATGATTGAGGGGGAATTTGAATTTCCGGAGTTTCTTGGAAACCTCCCTCGCTCACCGTCACACAGACAATTATGAAAAAACAACTCAGTCAAATTAAATTGCTCTTCAAAATTCAAGAAAAAAAAGTTAAAATGCAAAATATCCATAGAAATTGTTACTTTTAAAAAAAATTAAATTGAAGGATATTATTTTTGTACACTGAAAAAGTAATTCTTATATTTTTGTGTATTAAAAAATCCTTAAATATATATAATAATTTATAAATAATATATCAAATTTATCACAATTTAATAAATAAAATATTAATCATCAACAACAACAACTCAGTAATAATTTCAGGATCGGAAGAAGTCTAATAGTACACAATCTTATCTTTAATTAGTAGATGTTTTTTTGAAAGATTCTAAAAGAAAAAAATATTATATTATATATAATTAATATTTTAATGTAATATATTTTATACTTTTTTAAATGAATGTATTTGAGAATTATACTTTTTAAAATCTAATAAATAGATATATATTTGTATCTTTTTAATAATTATAAAAAAAATGTTTAGTAAATGTTTTTTTTCTGGAAATTTATATCATAATTCCCTATGAATTAAAGATGCTTTGAGTTATAATATGCTCTTATAGGTCCAATAGTTTATTTATTTTTTGTAAATTTTTAACAATTTAATTAAGAATTCTTTTTTCTCGTTTTATATTTTAAAAAGTAGAGAGCAGTGTTGAACATTATATTTTAGATATATGATGTTAAATTTATGAACATTATACATGTTGTAGCCAACCGTGAATGTATATATTGTTATAATTGAAAATTATAATTTTCAATTAATTACAATATATATGTAATTAATTGAAAATTATATGCATAAATTTATGAACATTTCACATGCAAAAGTAGATTAAATAAATTGTGCATTGTTATTCGATTTATTTGTATTATTAATTATCTTATGCAATATTTAGTTTTAATTATGATTAAAGTAATGTGAGGTGATTCATATAATTTTAATTAATTAGGGAGTAGTCACATCATCTTTAATTGATTAAAATTATATATTTAAGTTTATAGATCATTAATTCTAATTAATCATATATATATCAACTTATATTTATTGATTTACCTCAAGAATTAAGAAAAGTAACTTGATAGTTTTATCTTTTCGTGGTCATTGTCTCATTACTTCCACCTCCCCACCCTCTCTACTTTTGACACGACAAAAAGCCAGGCAATTAGGTTTGCTTTGCTGAAATGACACCAACTATATTGGAGGCTTCTAACCGAGTGTTCAAAATGCTCAAGTAAAGAAACTATACTTGACTGTGAGGTGCATCCAATCACTATAATTGGTGCAAAACCACCCTAAAAGCGATACACTCACCACCTTACTCTGTATTTTAGTAAACACCATTTAAAATTGGATTTCCTTTTCTTGTCTTGTTTCTATGAATGGTCGACGTTGTTCTCTAGTGATTAGTATATTTGTGAGAGAAGACAAAGGGGACAGTGAGTTGGTGTGTAGGTGCTTCAATCTCCTCCGCAAATAACCAAAAAACAAAGGATCACAAAACCCTCTTCTTCACTATAGACGTGGGTTTATGTGTGTAAGCACGTAATTATATTTAAATACCAAAAGACATGTGTCTCGTGTTGGCCAAATTGTCGGTCTGTCGAGTTGTGTACAGAAGTAGACATGATGTCGTGGATTAGATTTCGGTGCTTGTTTATTTAATCCAACAAGCTTTGATGGTTACTAAGCTGGAATTATTATATTTGTCAAAAAGTGCATTTATAATCATGACTTGAGCCGTGCGGCAAAGGAATAGAGGTGGCAATGCTTTCAATTCCATAAGTAGCTAACTGCGAAAGTTATTTGATGTGAAAATATTATTAAAAAGGATTGAATTTGACCTAATAAATAAAAAATTAAAAATTACTAATAATAAATTAACAAAAGTAAATGATTGATATGAACCTTTTTTAAAAGATCAAATATTTTTTGTTTACTAACCTAATTGAAGTTTAACCCTTAAAAGAAAGTTAAATATATGATGTTATCTTATTATTTAGATTTATTTTATTTTTTATTAATTTATCTGTAAAGTTATATTTTTTTTAATGTTTTAAAAATAGATCCGAAGTTAAACCGGTAAGATAAGAAGTATAAAATTGAAAAGGATAAATTGGTATTAAATTGTCATAAAATCGATTAAAAATTTTAAAATATTATTGAAAGAGATTATTCTTATCAATTGAAGAATTTAACTTTAGTTAAAAAATTGTTAAATAAAAATTAATTGATTTATTTTATTTTATATTAATTAATTAATAAATTAATTAATTTTTAACAACAACAATTATTAAAATAAATTGAACTAAGAAGTTAAATAGTTCAATTTTTTTTACAGTTGAAACGGTCGAATCAGTTGAATTTTTTAATCATATTTTAAATATAATTTTTTTATTTTTAAATTTTCTCGTTAGTGTTTAGATTTGTCCTTTTTCATTTCTTTATAACTCTTTGGGATCAATTACTTAATTTAATTTTTATTTCATTTTAAAAAATTTAAGGACAACTATCAAAATTATAAATGTAATGTCAATTAGTTGATCCAGCAAATTTGCCTACTTTAATACACATAGAATAACACAATAGCTTCCAAGTCCATGCGTGCATTAAATACATGGAACTATAATTAGTTAATTACTTACCATTACGTGATCTCTCTCCTTTCAAATCTTAGGGTTGCCTAATCACTAAGTAATCTCTTCATATTCAATATAATCCCTAGAATTTTGGAGTTAATTAAGGGATCTAAATCACTAACGATGAATTCAACCATTGATTTTGGTCCAACTGATGATCTACAAATTTAATACTTTAGCTTTTCACAGGGAAAATGAGCATACCCATCATTGAAAAGAGAGTACCCTAAAGTTACCTTTTACGTGTATATTAAATTAAGACTCAAACTCGAACAAGACCATTAAAGAAAGGGAGCTACTACCGGCCTAGTAGGTCTACGTCTTCAAGTTATAGACTCTTTTCTCGTAAGAAAAGGGTTGTGGATTCACATTAATCATCAAGCTATCAACACGCCTAGTCACGTCGATGACTAACAACATTAAAGAGGGAGGCAGGCGTCGGCTTATAGAGGACAAGACACATTGTTAAATAACTATAAACCGCTTGCTGCTTGTTAGTAGGCAGGTATATGAATAGATTAGACCATGTCATACATGCATAGACGGAAGCTGGCCCTATGAGAGAGCAAACGATAATGGAGTAAAGATGGCTCTAAGAGAGTGGTCCAAGTGCAAGTTCAAATCATGACGATGGGTTGCAATTCACCAACTTTAGAATTGATGATTAGTCATATATTTCATAATTATTATATATAATCCAATAGAAACTTATAAAACAAGTTTACCGATTTTAAAAAATGGAGTATTGATGACTCAAATGCTTGATTCATATGATTCCTGAATGGTCACAACATTGTACCTAAAGTCAAGAACAATAACTTATTATGTGTCCCTCGCATGGTTTGCTTCAGCTGTGGATGCTCCTGCTACATGAACAAAGAGATAAGTATCAAGCCTTGAGTCATCAAAGCACAAGATACCTCCAACACGTGGTTTGTTGCCTTTCTTCAAGACATTAGAGACTTGTCTTCAAAGACCCCATCCATTTAAGGGACTAATAATTGTAATGTCCCTCCGCAATCACATGTTTTTATTTTTAGTGCTTTTTTTTTCATTTTATATGGAATTTCCTTTGTAGCCAATTAGACATAATTCTTTATATATATATATATATATATTGATGTATCTATGTTGAGAATGGTAATGGATGAAGATATTTTCATACTTTCCTTACCATTAAGTCAACTTATGATATTTTATATATTAAATTATGTTAAATAATGTTATCGCAATCACTTTAGTTGGATAAAAATTCATTTCTAAGGTAAAAAATTATTGTAATTTACTAAAAGGGTCTCATAATATATTGATAAGTGAAGAATATATATATAAGAATTTTTAAGTCAACATTTGATGGTGAAAAAGTTCAATTTTATCCCAATTTAAAGTTAATAAATCACATTTAATTTAACTGGATTCATATTTAGATAAAGTTAAAAACATTAAATTCGAGTTAAATTTTTAAAAAATTAAAATCTAATTAAGTTTTGCTTCATGTTTAGAGGTATTTAATCAAATTCAAAATATCCCTATACATAAAATGTGAAAATAAATTTAATTTTTTCAAGTATTATGTAAAATTCAAACCCAATCAATTCTGCTTAAATTTATTAAATTTTTGTAAAAAGGGTTCGTAAGCAACTCGACCTATTATTTTTCCTAAAATTGAGATATAATATCACTTTTTATGTACATATTGCTTCATGGCTTACGATAAAAAAAGCCAAACCAAGGAATACATTACATTGCAACTTGCTTGGAAGCTACGTTGCAAGTTGCAACGTACAGAAGAAATCCACAACTATCTTTCGAGTAAAGCAGCTGTTGACGAAGTTTCTACCAATTATTTCAGACTATCGTTTGGGCCTGATATGATTAAATCTCAGGAAAGTAATGGATATTGAGCTTAGCCCAGCTTAGCAGATTTTTATGAAGTCAATGAAAGTTACTTGGGCCGCATGAATTAGTGCCCCAAGTTTAGCAACTTTTGCAATTTTAATTTTGTTTTTTCATGAGAAAGTCAACAGTCACTGTTATTATAATATTTATTAAATAAATTATTAAAATTATATAATAATTAGTATTATTCATTTAAATATTACATCGTTATAATTTAAAATCGTCCAATATTATTAAAAAAAACCCTTTTGACTCAAATTTGAAAGTTCTTTGGAGGTACAAATGATGATTTACACCTCAACGTTGATCTAAAAAGTTTAAATAATTTCCTACCATTATTTTTGTATCATTTTACACTCTAAAGTTACTAAAATAATACTTATTGCATCGTAATATTATTAAAATAATACTAATTGTACTCTAAAAACATAGATAACAGTAAGAATTTATTTAAACCAACCGTAAAATGTTAATATAAAAATCATATCTTTAATAAGTGTTTAAATAAATCATTTTTAAAATTACATTCCAATTTAATTAATTTTGACATGATACAAGTTCAATTTATGATTCATGTAATAAAACTTAACTAAGATAACTTTTTTTAGCGAAACAACGTGGTTACCGGTTAATAATAAGATTATATACTTTTAAACCTCTTAAAACTCTGTACTTAACGAGATTTTTACTGGGTTGTTATTGTAATAGTATTTTAATTATTGTCAAGAAACTAACTTATATATAATGAAAAGAAGTAACTTAAATTTTTAAAAATACTATTTCAACCACCCTTTACCAGCCATTGTCATTGCCAGCCTTTTTATTCTTATTGGAATGGAATTATGGGTTATTAAAATTGAGCATGTAAATGTCCAAAAGTGAAATGAAATTGATTACCTCAGGCTGGCCCTCAGGACACATTTTTATTTATAGCGTGTTTTATGGCGTTCACTTAGGAACTGACCCGGTGGTCGTCTAGACATTCGTGAGACCGTAGGATGCTCTGAAAAGCACCGAATAGTGGCCGAGAGGATATTGTACTATAATTCCTTCGAGTCTTAGCCTGTTGCATGACCTTCATGGTTCGCGAGCAGCCAAGCTCAAAAGCAAAAGGCAACAAACTGTACAAGAAGTAGAGGACAAGGCAATTACAAGTCATCTCATGATCGAAGCCTCCTTATTTATTCCACCTTTCTTCAGTTGAGTAGTCTATATATACCACAGAACCTACAGTGCTTCTATCTAAGCTCAGTGATTCACTTCTAGTTTTACTTGAAGGGGGTTTATGTCTGACCACCACTTCCTGATCAGTTCTCAGAATCCGTCTTGTAGTGGGGATTCAATCGTCGAGTGATTGATTGAAGCACATGCATGTGTCGATGGTGAGTATGGTTGTAGTAGCTGTTATAGTACTTCAGCTGATTTTGGCACATCTTGGTGGTCTGGTTGGTGCTCAAGAAGCTTCTTCGAATTTCACACAGTTTGATTCTTCATGCAATTTCGGTGGCTCATGCAATGTCACTTTGGATGACAAGAGAGGGGTACGAACAGGATCCAACCCGCTCCACAACAAGTAGACTTAGCTATCTCCATCCAACATTTCATTACAGAATGAAACTACTGAAGATATTATTTTCAGAGAAACAGAAAAGCATCGAGTAAAATAGAGGAAACATCAACCTTTTCTGGGATGTAATGGAAAACCAATTCAGGATTTGTTTATTGTGGTTAGTGGTTTGTCTGACATGTTTGTGCATGAGTTGTCTCTTGGTTTGGCGTGTTCTATATATAGGAATTGTTGCATGCCTACGATAAAGCAACTGTCTTCTTCTTGTTATTTTGATTTAAAGGTTCAACCATGAAATCGTGATGTTTGTTGGTCATAAAGAACCATCCAAACATGGAAACAAACAAGTGGTCGTGGAATTTGGTGATCATGGACGCCATGAACCAATAGGTTTGTGTTATATTATACTATATCCTAAAATATATAATGGGGTGACCGTTGAACAGAAAATTTTTTAAAATTATTAATTTAAGAATAATATAAATTAATCTTAAAGTATATTAAATGAACTGCAACTACTTTTCAACAAAATATGGTTAAGTCATTTTGGAGGGCATTGAAATATGATATTTGTCACGTAAGGAAAAAGCTTTTAAATTCATATGAAAATTTTCATGTACATAGTTAATTCCAATGATTAAAAGACTCAACCGGTTTGACCGAATCAATCGTAAAAATTTTAAACTCTATAATTTTTTGGTTTGATTTTTATTTTTTTAGTTCTATCTTGAGCCTGTTAACTTTTTGTTTCGATTTACTTTAATAATTCTTATTGTAAAAAATCGATGAATTTATTAATTGATCGGTTATTTTTTATAAAGTAATAACTTCTTATAAACTAAAATAAATTAATTAAAATATATTTTTAATTAAACTTCAAATTCTTTAATGAATAAGGCCATTCTTTTCAATATATTTCAAATTCTTTAATTTTATTTTATTATTTTTTAACTAATTTTATGGCAATCTAAAATTAATCGAACCTTTTAATCTTTAAATTTATTGTTATATCGGTTTAATTACTGCTCCTATTTTAAAGCAAAAATAAGGTTAACGATTTATGATAATAGAACACACATATTGCAAACAAATAAAATCCTTAATTAAGTTTTGGAAAAGAAAATTAATGACTTTTTTGACGTTATCTGAATAAATTTTCTTGGATAAAGGAAAAGCTGAGATGAACGAACCCATAACCTAAGTTACCCACGAGCACGCAATGATTCCACCAACAAGAGGGAGGGATGTATAATATAATATAATGTTCCGAATCTAGGCGTGGGAGTGCATGAGAAGAATAAAGTGCTTGCTTTTGGTTTGTTGCTAAGGATGCTTCTATGCTTGTCTGGTTAGTTTTGTGGCTTATTTGTTTGTCAACTTGCTGTCTCTCCACATAAACTTACGAATGGCTTAGCATGCCATGGTTCAGATCTTGAGAGCGTCATTCTAGTAAATTCATTTAATGAACTATAGAAAAGATGAAAACTTAAAAATTTGTTTGGATTGTAAAAAATTCTATTTATTTTTTAGATCAAGCAGCGATAAGCATATATTTATAACAATATACGTGTTAAATATTAAGTTATCGTTTCACCACAATAGCTTAAGCTTTTATGAAGCTAACTTAATTGATTTTATACATTCACTAATACACCCCCTCAAGTGAAAGTCCTTTGGACTTGAAACTTGCACAGACTCACTCTACCTTGTGCTGAATACTAGGTGGGTACTAGGATTTAGACTCACGACCACTTAGTCACAAAGACTCTGATACTATATTAAGTGACTGTTTTTCACAATAGCTTAAACTGTTATGTGAGGTCAATTTAATTAATTTTATTTATTCATTGTCACTAAAAACAATTAATATCTAATGATATAAAATCGGAACCAAATTAAGACCTAATAAACACGACCATCTTATCTCAAATCCTAAACTACATAAGAACTAACGCAGAAACTAAACCTATAGGGGTTCTAATTGGATTCGAGGCTATTCTAATGGTTAATTAAATCATAATTATTATTGATATTGACCATGGCGATGGTGAGAGGCCTGGCCATAGACAAGCATTGTCAGGGACTTTACTCTCTGGAAGGATGCTGCGATTTAGGTTGACAAGAGGATCAGGTAGGACTAATATCAGTAATGCAAGTCCCATAAGATGAGAAGTTTGAAGGAGCAAACATGACAGAATTGTGTAAAATTTGTCGAGAGGCCGAGGTGGGGAAGGTGTTGTTCACGTACTTGATATCAGGGTAGAGCTGAGTCTCACTAAGATTTTACTTGAAATCCAGATTTGCTAATGCAGGTGGATCTTCTGAAATAATATAAAGAAATTCATTCCCATCGCAAACTTCAGGTTCAGATGGCTCAGCTAATTGAGAGGTACTTGCTATTTCTCTGGCTCGTGGAGGGTTAGCCCTCGAAGATCTGTCAGGTCCAGCTACGCAATTAAGAATTAAAGTTTATGACAATCAACGTGATGATCTTTTGGATCTTCTAATCTATATGATTGAAACAAAAATTTTAATGAAATCTAAGTGAATATCTTCCATAAATCAAAAATCACATGAACCAATAACTCAATAGAAAAAGATATAATGAAATCTAAGTGAACGTATTGCATGCAATAAAAAATTTAATGGAATTTAGGTGAATGATATGGAGCATCACAAGAAACAAAGTGAATGGATAATAGACAAAGTAAACATTCATGCATCACAATCACAAACCTGCCAGATTGCTGAGATTACTGACATTTTTCTTGTTTATCTTCTTAATCAAGTCATCATCAATCAGTTCACAGGATGTGAACCTGCAACCAAGGAGTCGAAGTATTTCCTATCATCGTCTTTATCCTTATTACCCTTCTGATTAGTTCCCATATTGTTGGAAGCATCATATGCTGACCTTCCAACGTAGGTTCTGTGTCGGAAAGCCTCCTGATTGACAGGATTGTAATGATTTTTACCGTTGTTTTCGGCAGCAGAAATGGAATTACCCCTATCGCTACTATAGTTGAAATTGTCAAGAATATAGTTGTTATTGCTATTATATGAGTTAACCATGCCGAGAGCAAGTGTCCTCGCCCTGTCGAGATCAGATTCAGAAGCATTGATCAAATTAGTCTATGAAGAATCATGAGTGGAAATAAAATTCTATTGTCCATGCCCGTCTATGTTGAAACTCTCGAAAGTATAAAGAAATCTTAAAAGTCTTTAGAGCAGTAAGGAATTTATTGAATTGTGAAAAGAAAATTCTTAAACTTAGAAAAAGAATTTCAGATAAGTGACATTTATTTTAATTAAGCATGTTATCTTCTTGATAACAATTTTAATTAATTTCAAACTCTTAGATAATCATTGTTCTTTATAATTAAAACTAAATAGTATTTATCCAATTTTAGTTACAAATAAAAATTATTTTTAATCTTAAAATTAAATAATTTCAATAAAATTGTCCATATAATGATTTTTTAAATATTTGAATGCCAAATCATTAAGGATTAATTGGGTATGGAGATACAAAATATAAGAATCAATTAAATTGAACCTGAAAAATTAAAATGGATGGCTTATATTTTGGCAGATAAGATTTGAAAACCACTTTTAATTAGCGATTAGATAAATAGAAGATAACCATATTCAACCTGCAACTCTATCCCATAAGTTCCTCTTAATTGGTACCTGAACATTCAATTTGAAAACTATATATTTTTCTTAATCTTTTAGAATGTATCAAGCATACCAAATTGTTAACTTTTGTTTTACAGGTTGAAGTGAATTGTAATATTGAAATTTCGACTTCTAATGATGAGTGGCCAATAAATCTGGAAGAATAAGCATACGTACTAAAAACAATACGATAATAATTAATATATAATTATATAAACTTAGGAACCAAATTAAGACCTAATAAACACCAACTTCTCATTTCAAATCCTAAACTACGTAAGAACTAACACAGAAACTAAACCTATACTCTAATTGGACTCAAGACTTAAATCATAATAAACACCATCTTATTTCAAATCCTAAACTACGTAAGAACTAAACACAGAAACTAAACCCATAGGGGTTCTAATTGGACTCAAGACTTAAATCATAATTATTATTGATATTGACCATGCATGGTGACTGTGACAGGCTTGGCCATAGAAATAGCATTGTCAGGAACTCC
>JANSVB020000420.1:107293-126538 GCA_025504935.2 Erythroxylum haughtii
TATATGGATATACATGTTCATGTTGTTTGGGTTTGGGGGGCTCAAGAACCAATGTTAAACTTCTTGTCTCTTGGGGTTTGGTTCTAATCTTTCTTTTCGCCTTTCTTCCCATTTCTTACTTGTCTTTCCACGTTCCATCACCTCAAAGTATCAGAGAGATAAGTGAAAGAAAAGCACTTTGCTATAATGTGTCTTTCAATTACTGATTTTCTTGTTATCTTTTAGAAAACTGTTTCTTCATCCTTTTCTTATATGTAAGTTATCTTTCAGTCTCTCCTCGCAGTGCAAACTCTTCTTTTCAAGGTCCAGAAATGGGGTATAGTGGTTACAAGTTCTTGTTGTCTCAAAAACTTGGCTGCTTTGCCATTTCTTTTGTCTTTCTCTGGATTTCAAGCTCGACCCAAGTGAGATTCATGGCTGAAGGTAAACCAAACTTCAACTAATATCTGTTTTCAATGGAGAAATTTTATTAATAAGGTTGAATTTAACTACTCCATTCTATTAACAGGTAGAGCAAGTCCTGCATTAGTCACTCCTTCACAGGTGAGCAGTACTGTAATTCTTTTTGTTCTCATAAGCTTTAACATGTTATATTTTAGAACTTTTTGTTTCTCACACACAAAGTCAAGAGCCGTTGCTGAGTTATTTCTTGAGTTTGGTCAGACAGTAAACGAAGAAGACAAGAGGATGATTCTAAGATCTCAGATAGGTTCAAGGCCACCAAGATGTGAGGGCAGGTGCACCTCATGTGGGCATTGTGAAGCTATCCAGGTTCCAACAAATCCCCAAGTCTCCACCATTGCCTATGCTAGAGGAGATGATAGCTCCAACTACAAGCCAATGAGTTGGAAATGCAAATGTGGAAACTTAATCTTAAACCCTTAATTTTGATTGCTTCAACTGTCAAATTTCTCAGTTGTAGCTGGAAATATATATTTTTTCCTTTGGACAATGTACATTTCTATACTGATATGTCTGATCTCTAATATCCTTTTGGACATGCACGCATGCATGTATATATATAAGTGTTTGTATGTGTGTGTTTATATGCTAGTTTACTTTGTCTTCAAAAACAAATCCAGGTTAGCAGAATAAGAGATTTGGTGGGCAGAGATGGCGATCTGCAACACGCTATCTTCTATATCCTTGAAAAGAAAAACAAAGATTTCTTTCATGTCGAAGCAGTTTGCTCTAAATGTAAGTCCTCCAGTCTTCTCTCCAGGTGAGAAGTGGCCAAGGTCCTGAACCTACGGACAAAGTAACAGGATCTGGGTTTTGAAAGTTATTACTTGTCGTGTAAGAAATCGTAAAATCACTAGTTTTCTTCCCAAACCTCAAGTATACGGTCTTGCGGCGGATGCTGCAACAGTTGTGATCAAATAATACGATGACACATCTTTTCATTACCTTCAAAATAAGTTTGTTTTGCTCTTTGAATCAGATTCTTACATTCTTGGGTTCAGATGTTCTATCTCAATTATCCTGTACTAACCCTAATTTCGGATTGGAGAAGAGCAATTGGTACAGATCCTCTGATGCCAACATCCTTACCTTGTGCTTTTCTATTGTTCTTACGAGGAAAAGAGGCTACAAAACGACGGTTCTTTGGATCAACTAATGTTACTCTTTTGTCAGCGAGTGTGTTTAAGGAAAATATACTCCCATTTTGGTGACTAAAAACAGTCAGAATCATCTTCTCATTTCAAGTTTTTGATACAAAAACAGGAAGAAAGTGAAGGGATGGAAGAGAGGAAAGAGACTCGTTGTCATAAAAAAGATCGTAATCTACAAGTGATGGGATGTTACATGAGGATGAGTGTGTTTGCTCCGCTGATCTCTTGGGTTCGTCTTTCATTGTTGTAACCAGAAAACGCCATGCATCTTTCTTGTTGACAACTGACACCCCGAAGACGAAGACCACACCAAGAATTCAAATCAATCAGGAGTACTGTGGTGATGAGAGGCACATATCGTTCTTTTGAATGACTACTCTTCATTGTCTCCGTGAGAGAAGGAAAAACGCCAAGTGAAGTGACACAAACAGATCATATCAGCTTTGATGAAGCACATCTTGTATAAAAGGAAACTTGTTACTTTGATATGATCTTACTCTCCCCAAAATTAACCAACCAATTTTAAGTTAATTAAATTTTGGATATGGTTAATTTTATGTTAATTCAAATAAAATGATTTATTTTTAACATAATTTATTGACAACCTTTTATTAAATTATACCAAAATGACTTATTTTGTCTCAATTTGATTATCTTTTAAATTTGTCAATTCCAACCCATTTGACATGCATGATATGCAATTAATATTTTTATAATTAAGTAGATATTTGACCGAAGTCTAAATCCACTTATTTAAAATAATTAATTCGACCACATAATTATTTCAACTTAAGGGCCAACCTTATTCTAATTTGTCCAAGTACAAAAAATTTATTCTCATTCTCATCCTTCTTCATTTTCTATGGATTCATCATTGTATTCAGTTTCAATATTTAAGGACATGCATTCATTGAAATTCATTGTACATTAGTACTCATCATTTATCTTAAACTCAAGTGGTATGTTCTATCAATAATCATATTACAAGCGTCCAGTACATACATGGGCTTAGATTATACTGGGAAGAAAGTTTACTCCCGCTTTAATTCTATGTTAAAATGCAATTAGTTGAACAAATGAATTCTTAACTCACAAACAAAGTGTTATGTATTAAGCGACTTAGTTCAAAAAGCTCTGTGAAATCTACAGTGTTAAACATATGACTGAGTTCTATTCAAGTGACAAAGCATTCTTCGAGTATTTGTCTTTTGTCATATGTGATCATCGCGTTATCTTGTTTAATGAAGTCAGGGCTGAGAAGCAATATGATCACTAGGTTTATGAGCACCACTTGTTATTGCAGGTGTGACCTTGTAAAATCAGCAAATCCTGATCTGAAGTAAGTTGAATCATGAACTTAGATGAATGATATACTTGATCACTTCAAGCTGGTGCTAATCCCTTGGGAATATAATAGAGAGGTACAACTACTACGAGCACATCAGATGCAACAGTCACGAGCAGTGATGGGTAAAACAAAAGTCTCAAACTGTCCTAAAACTCCCAAAATAGAATGTTGGTGCAAAAGTCAAGACAGACAAACTGAAAAAGCTGAGTAGTCAGTACCTGAGTATTGGTGCTATCAGGATTCTGATTCCCAACGCCTGTTGTTAACAAGTGTTTTGTTGCTGTATTCCAACAACTAGCATTTAATAGCAACTTTGAAATAGCACTGACAAATCCACATCCTTCAATCACGTACAAATTATGCTAGGCGAACCTTGAAATATCATAGCCACTACTTGCCATCTGTTAGGATATTCACATCAGATTTCCTGGAAACTGACCTTTGATGTACAAGTCAATTCACCAGGGTTAGTGCATTATAATATATATACATACGTACATATGTATATATATATATATATAGATATAGTGGTGGGTGCTGAAGAACGGACAAGATTGGATAAAGTCCAAAAGATTCTATAGAGAGCAAACACAAATGGAGCAGGGTACGTTGGCCCTGCTGTTGGAAGCATCTAGCTGTCAATCTTCTTTTCAGCAGATGCAATTGAAGACAAGGTATGCAATGCAGGAGCTGAGTGGAGAAATATTGCTTCAGACATGAAAATTGCTAATGAAAACAATCATCAAAATTATAAAAACCGACTAGGAAACAGACATTGCACTCAATGGAACATGGAAAGGCTTGGCCTTCATGTATAGGATAGATGGAACCTAGTTATGGTGAATTCATAAAGCTGAAGTTAGAGATGGTGAGCTCAACATATTTACTGGACCTTGCGAGCAATAAGCTGCAGACAAACAAGTCCAATTAATACTAATCCAAAACAAATGTGAAAGCCTAAAAGGTCCAGGCCTGGTTAAGACTATGTTTGCCATGACATTCCGCAGCATACGAGAACGGTGATCATACAGACTCGTCTCCGGTAAGTTGTAACAATAGGCATTATGGACGAGGTCCCAAATAAGAGTCAAAACAATTACTGAAGAATAAATACATATGTGATCTTGTGGTTTAATATAGCTCACCGAATACCAATTCCCCTAAGTGAAGTTAAGACCAAATGTTAGAATAATCCCAATCCGCAGAATTGCCAACTCAGGTTCTGATTCAGTCACCAGTTAGCTAAGGTTGGAAAACAAACAGAACCTCCATTGCCTTCTAAAATATGGCCTCTAGTACCTGGTCAGCCGACTCAGCCCTCAAGCAACCTGTTATAGACAAAGTAGCTCAAACATGCTTTTTACTTTAACTTGAAGTAAATATGTATAACCACTGATCACTATCTTATTTTCATATGTATGCATCCCTGCAAGGTGGCATGAGTTTTTCATGGACTTACCCACAGTCCCTTTCCTTTTGTCCTAATCGCTTCCCCATAAAACCTTTCCTCATGACTGAGGGAATATGAAGATGTTGACACCTCATTTGTCTGAAGAGAAAGGAGAAGAGCACCAAATCTGTCTGATTCTCAGTAAAGTGAAGCTTAACTTAGCAGCCTGTAAGCCAACGCTTTGACCTATACTCTCTCTATTGCTAAAAATGCTTTCCCAGGCCAGCAAATGGCAGCTATGTCGCTTCTGCTAAAGTCCTTTCCTTTGCAGCCGAATCAAGAATTTAAAGAGTTAACTAAGAACAACGTACCGCCAAAGTATTATAAGCTTCAGGAAAGCAAGCTCGTCAAGAATGAGATTTATGAATTATTCTCAATTCCTGATATGTAAACACAAAGCAATCATAGAACATTTCAAGCACATCAAAATCATTTCCTCCCTATTACATAACTAAAATTGACAAGGCGGAGATAATGTAGACAGTATAGAAACACCATCTCATCCTTTTTTGATCTCAATTCACATATGATGCTTGCATACCTAGAGAAAGACAAGATAACAACTGATTTAATTCAATCATGGACAAATTATGACAATTCACCAAGGCATATACGCGGAAAATTGATGTTAAAACAGTATGATATTCCATTGACTCATCATGCGCTATCTGAGGAATCTCAGATTCTCAGCTATACGTCACTAGCTAGGAAGCCCTCGTCTGGCATGCAATTCAAAACCCAATTGCCTCACATACTCTATTTCAATTTCTTTAGCATCACCTAAAAATTGATGTGTAGTGCCCGTTGAATCTGCTTAATATTAATCCCTTCGTTCACCATCTCATACTCACAAATTATCCCAATTTCCTCCAAAGATTAAATAACCCCAATCTCACTCGTAACTGCCATGTCCAAGCGTTTGTCACAAACTCCGTTCGGTGCATGTCCCATGCGAACCTTCTGTATCGTTGGTGCATCTTAGCTTCAGTAAAACCAAAAACAAAGGCACTGGGTTCGCTTTTCATCAAACTTTTTACTGTTCATCATTCTTGTAGAATGTGAATGTGGGCTCCACACAGTTTTCTCTTGGAAGGGGGTTTGAGGTTTCGGGCAGCTGTAGTTGGCCGTACATTTCGAGTTCTTTTGCTTGACCTGCGGAGTGCAGGAGTTCTCTTCCGCTGTTGTTGCCTACATCTGACCCCACTGTCTTGTGATTTCCCTTCTGACTAGAGGGAATCGTGTTGGCTGCTATCACCGCTTCGTGCCTCCGGGCGAGTAGGTAGACTTGTCTGAGATTTTGAGGATCCAACAGTTTAACCATCAACCCCAGTTCTCGCAAGAGCCCTTTAAGGAAGAATGCTATGAGGTATTCTTCGGTAAGCGCCAGCAGAATGGAGTATTTGTCGAATTGCGCGCGATACTGGACCGTTCCTTCCTGTTATAATTCCTTAAAATCCCCATTGGGCTCCTCAAATATTTCTTCATCAAAACGTTCCTTAATAAGGTATAGCTTCGCTACGCATGGAAGTTCGTTACACGACAAGAGTCCAGCACGCATTTTTGCTCCGTCTGAGTCGTAACGACATGACGTTTCTTCTCTTCGTAGAACACCGCCACTCCGTTAATCGATACATTGTTAGACTCCGTCGCTCCGGAGATGAACACTATCTCTTTGCCCAACGTTCCGATCAAACCCGCCACCTACTCGCCAGCGGTTTCCAGCGCCTGTCCCGATTCCCAGCCGTAGGTGTGAGTCCGAGAGTGCGGGTATCCCAATCGGAGCAGTCACTTGCATGTCGAGTTAGAGCGGTCGAGCCGCTATTTTCACGCCTTCCATGGCTAACGCATCGTACAAGGCGGAAGCTGCGGCGCTAGAGAGGTGGCCGACGGCGTAATTCCCTGCGGACTCTTTCGGAGATTGGCGTAGAGCAGAAGCTACAAGCTTGGAAGCCGTAGGCTTGGATCGACGTGTAATTTTCACTTCTTTAGTACTCCGCTTAATAATACAGCGAAGGGAAAAAAAGCGTAAAATAAAAAAAAAATTCAGTGAGGTCCGCTTCATACGCGTGGCACTGCAGTTGTTAAGTCAATGATCCCCAGAAAAACAAGAAACGTTGCCGTTTAGCTTCGTATCCGTCTCTGTTGTCATTAATGTCAGATGTCCCTCTGCTAGTGTTTTCTCTTATATAAAGGTGTGAACTTGGCATGTCTTTTGACATGGTATGCTTCCATTTCGAGATCCAATCTGAGAGAGACATAATAGGAACACTTGTGAAAGAAACGAGAAGCATTTGTAATGAACTTCACCAACCTCTGAGATTTAAGCAGTTGAAAGGTGTTTTGTTCTTCTCGTAATTCTTACAGAATCTGAAGTGGGATTTTCTGGCTTTTCTTGGTAAGTATCCTTTCTTTTCTTGTCTTTTTGCCTGAAACCCTGTTGCTATTCTTGTCTTTCTGAAACTGGGTTGAGGTTAGATCTCTCGTTCAAGTGCAGATCGGCAAATTTGTGAACAGGGGTTTGGTTTCAGAAGAATATGGAAAACAGGGGTAGTGTTTGCTTGGACGAAGATTTTGTTTTTAATGATCTGAACTTACCTGCTAATTTTGCCTCTATTATTGATCCAGTTAATCATCAAACCATCCATGCGCAGATCAGGTTGTTTGAATTTACAGTTGTCTCGCAATAGGTGCAAAGAACTGGAAGAGTGGAGCTTTTTTTGTTTGTATCTTTGTTAGATTTGTTTTTGTGTTCTGATATTGTCAATCTTTTTCCTTTTTACTTGTGGAATGTTATGTGTCACTCGGATGCTTTCTTTCCAAATTTTCTTTTTCCTTTTAATTTTCATAAAAGTTTTGATTAATCGTCAGTTTTGCTTTTCTTAGGAGACTGTGTACTATCTAGCACATAAACTCGATTCTTGATTGTGTAATAAGTGTTCTTGACATTGAACAAGGAGATTTGTTAACTTCTTCTGATGTGTGTACTTCTTTTGGCAATTTTGACATGTTGGTAATGAAAGTTTGAAACTTTTGGCAGGTAATTGGAAGGAACATATTCACTCACCGGAGTCGATACAAATCCGATATGTTTCGGTTATCTCCTCGTAGAAACCAGAGGTCAAAGGGTTTCAAGGTAAAACATGCTTTGCAAATATGTCTTCTGGTTGGTGTTTGCATTTGGCTGCTTTACCAAGTCAGGCATTCCCATGATAAGAAAGCAACATATGAGGAGGATCTGAAAACTGGGAATGAGATTATAAAACTGGGGAGAAAGGACCTCCATCCTGAAGTTGAGGAACCACTAATCAGGGATGCGACACACAAACGAGAAAAAGAAGAGGGAACAAAGAATGACGAAGAAAGCAAAACTGAAGATAACATGGGAAATTCTGTTGGGGATGATGAGATACATGATCATTTTCATGACACTACAGAACAAGGAGACGGAGATCTCATAACTGGAGACAAGGAGATGGAGGAGAGCAAAGAGAATGTTGGCGAAGAAACGGAGCAGGAAGAGAGCAAGGAGAATGTTAGTGAAGATAGGGGATCTGAAGGGACCGAAGGGAATGAAGGCAAGAGTGGTGTTGGTGTAGAGAGTAAAGATGCTGAAAATGAAGAGAATAAGGGACACCATGGTAATAATGGACAGAATGAAGGGAGCCACAAGACAGAGAAGGAATATAATCAAGAGACGACTGAGGACACCAGTGAACAAAAGGAGATGGTAGGAGAGAATCAAGAGAAAGAAATTAGAGAAGTAACAGAAGAAAGCAATTTGAAGGAAAATGAAGACAGAGATACAGGAAAAACTGAAGATAAGAATGAAGATGGGGGCTCAACAAATGATGTTGATAATGGAAACAAGAGCCATAGTGAGGAGGCAAGAGAGGAACAGTACAAGGGAGATGATGCTTCCAGTGGTGTTGTTCATGAGGCAAAGAATGAGATGGCTGGAGAGGATTCAGGCGTTGACAAGAAATCTAGTGGTGCAGAGCTTAACCAGGAATATAAGAAGGATCTTGCTGAAGTTGATACCAATGGAGTTCCAGATGCAAAAGAATCTGATCTTGACACAAATGATACTGCGAATGTCAGAGCCAGCCAAGATAATGTTAGTGATGATAAAAACAATAAGCAAGAGTCATCCAATGAGTCCCATGAGAGTTCTACTGTAGCAACAGAACTGAATGTACATCACCGAGATTCTAATACCGATTCTGTTGCTTCGGAAAATGTTGATTCATCCCTGCAAAATTCACTCGATACAACTCAGGATCAAAACAAAGCATCAAACAACAAGTTGCAAGAGGAGGAGGATTCCAAGAATAACAATATGCTAGATCAAAGTAAGAAATCTGACTTCAATTCCAGCAGCAAGCTATTGGATTCGAATGAAAGGCCTTCTACTGCAACTGAAAATGGAGATTCGGCTAATCAAGAATCAATAGATTCAAACAATTCTGAATCTGTTGTATCTACTGGAGAAACAGTCAACGACAATACTCATTCTACAATGAGCCAAAACAAGGATCCAGTTCAGAATGAAGGTTCTAGCAGCAGGCCTGGAGTGGAGAGTATCCATGAAACTGTTCCGTCTTCAAACATGAATACAAATGGTAATGATGGGGAGAAGGACCAGATTAATTCTTTGAAGACAGAAGAGAAAGGTACATCATTTAACATAAAAAAAGATGCTAGTGCTGGCCAGAAGGAACAAGTGAGTTCTTCTGATTTGTCAACCACACAGGTGGAAGGAAATCCCTCCAATGTAGATAATGGTGGAGATGCTGATCAGAGTCAGAAAGAGGCCAATGGTTATACAAATGTTAACCAAAATGCAGGTCAAGCAAATTCGAACATCGGTGATGTTGACCAGAATGCGAACCAAAATGCTATTGAGAACAACAAAGTTGATAATGACAATTCAAATGGCAACACTGGTACAATCCAAAAGGAGCAAGTTGATACAAGTAATGGCAGCACTGGCCAGAATGAGAGCAATGCTGATGTTCAGAGCAACACAAACGAGAACAGCAATTCAAATGTCAACACAGATTCTGATAAGCGTAAGCAGGACAGTTCCAGCCATAATGATGGTGTCCATGATGACAACCATAATATTGTTAGCAGCAACACAATTGAGAAAAATGATTTACATCGTGATGCTGACACTAACAAAAAGAAACAATTTGATTCTGGCAATGGCAACAGTGGCCAGAATGAGAGCAAGGATGATGTTCAAAGCAACGGAAAGAACAACAAAAAAGCAAATGATGATACAGATGCAAGCCAGAAAGAGCAAGTTGGTTCCTCTGATTCTTCAGAATCCCACGAAGACAAGGTGGCATCCTCGGACACCAATGGCATCAACAATAACCAGAATGACCTGGATTCCTCCCAGAATACTTCTGTAGACTCTGCAGATTCTTCAGTTTCTCAAGACGAAAAAGATGCTCGAACGGATTTGGGAACTCTGCCTGAAACTGGAAATGAAGGGTTGGGTGTTGGCAACAAAGCAGCGGAGTAAAGTTCCCATGTATGGCTTGTAGTTTACTTACAGCCAAGTTTTCGCCTTTATTGTCACCCTAAGCTGATCAGTCAGAATTTTGAGGTCATCTACTTGCTTCATGTGCATTAATCAGTTATATATATAGTATGTAAGAATTACTCTCTGGAGGAAGTTAAGAACTCATGCAAGTTGAAGCAATTGGAATTTCCAACTTCTCTGTAATCCTGGTCTTTACCTTAATGATCCGTCTAATTCACAGCTTTTCTCATTTGAAAGCTTTTCCTTTTGTTTCTCTCTCGTATTACTGTGTTAATATAGAAAAGAGTTTCATGTAAACGTGCATCACACCTGTTTCTTGCAAGTCTGAAAGTGAAATATCCGAATTTGGTAGGCAGGCATCCGAAACCTGACAAAGCCACCAGATTCAATAGTGACATTGAAAACTCCAAGATTTTTCTCATTCCAAATAATGACTCTGACAAAGCAACTCAATCTTCATGAAAGGAACAGCTCACATTGGTAACATGAATGAGATTTTGTTCTTAGGTAAGTTTTTCTTTCTTTGTTCATTGCACCTTTCTAAAGCGAAGTTGCTATCAGTGAATGTTGTCCAAATGTCACCTATGGTTGCTAGGAATGCCCACTTAAAAAGGTGAAATCTTTACTATGATGCTTTGATGTTGGATTGCAAAATAGATAGCACTTACTTTTCACATACCTAGTACCTACCCAAAATACTCTTGTCAACATTCTCCAAGGAAATGAAGCACAGTACTCAACAAGATTGCAATATAAGGGATGAAAATAGACAGGTCCGATGTTAATTTTTTTTTTATTCAAGCTAAATTAAAGTTAAGTTCAGTCTAATTGTTTGAGTTAAAATGAAATTAATCAAACCTGTTTAAGTCTATTCATATTAGCCTAAAATTCAATTAATTCATTGGTCCTAAAATTCAACCAACTCATCCATATTCAATCAATTCAGACATTTTGTTGTTGATTAGAGTCGATTCAATTTATTAATTCTAAATAAATTTACTATTCATTACACCTTAAAATTTAAGCAGCCGCATAGGGGTTATATCTAATATTTTAAAAATCAGATTAAAAGTTAAACCAATAAGATAAGAGGTTTAAGGTTTAAAAGATTTAATAGATATTAAACCGTTATAAAATTGTCTAAATATTGAATAAATTTTAAAATTTTAAAATATAATTGAACAAAATTGTCCTTAAAATTTAATTAAAAATTATTATTATTTTAATTTATAAGAATTTATTAATTTATTAAAATTGACTAATTAATTAATAAATTGATATTTTTAACAATAAAAATTATTTAAAATAAATTGAATCTAAAAATTAAAAACTAATTTAAATTAAACCGAATAAATCGATTGAGTCTTTTAATCATTGATTTTATCTGACAAGTGTCTTAAGAAGCAAACGATATTCTACGAAATTTACATTTTATTAATCCGAAAAAAATAAAATTATTATACAAAATTAAAGGAATTTTTTAATTCTCTTTTCTTCTCACTGAGAGCTAACAATTTTATCATTTTCCTATGAAGTCATGCCCTGCCCTAACAAATCTCAGCATCAGGGGTTTAGTTTGATGTCAAATTTATAGTTTTTTTTCTTATCAAAATTCGATTCATGGTAAGTGCTCAGATGAATAACTTTATATACATTTCTGCTTCCCCATTTATTAAAGAAATCTGTTTCCAATAATCATTTTTGTTTTCGCATATTTCATATTGAAACCTCACATTTAGTGGCCATCCTCCAAACTATCCCCCAAACTTCATAAGATTTTCCAACCACAGTTCAGGAATCACTGCGACTTTAAACAGACAGATCACGGAAAGGAAATTCCACATCACTAATCAATCTTATTTTGCAGCAGGCAGGAAACAAATTCTGGACAAAGAAGAGCATGCAAACTGAACAATTTTCCGCATACAGAGTCTTATAATCCATGAATGACGATAAGAAATAAAATGCTAAAGATCAACAATAGCAACCAAAGTTGTGTACTGGTTTGGAAAGTTCTGGTTGAAAAAAGAAGGAATATGCAAAAGCTTTCATATCTTCATGTGTGCCCTCACTATCTAATGGTGCTTAGTCTCGAAGAGTCCATCTGGTCCTGTGTTCACAAAAATCGAAAATCTGTCAAAAGGAATCAAGCAAAATCTATGACCATAAAACTTGTAAAAGGAGAAACGCAACCAATTTTTAACTAAGCCAACCGCCAACCAAGTTCAGACATTCTAACAACTAAATTTGGTGCAGTATGCATTCCCACTCTGGATTAAGCAGAACTACAGACCAAACATTATGAACCCAAAAGCTAGAAAAAATATTATAGCCTCCCAAATGAGATCAAATGTACTTGATCAATGTTACAACTTCATTTTATATTCATGAATCATACATCAGAGTACTGAGTTAAACCAAATCAATTCAGCCCTATTGACTTCTAGCAAGCAGAAGCATATGGATTTAAGCCCCAATCAAATGCTTGAGCCACCATAAGTAAAATTGATAACAGATTAATAGCAAAGCAATTAGTTTGCTGGTTTGAGAAGGAAATATAAAATAAAACAAGGAAAGCGATAGGAAATACCCCATGGAAACTCCTTGTTGCGAATGTGCAAATATGGATACGCCTGCACCAATGGGGACAACAATTAGCAGACAATACCCAGGTACAAAAGTTATGTCATTGATGATTCGTGAAAAAAACATGGAAGAAAATTAAACAATTTGAAATTTAATCACAATGGTTGAAATGTAAATCATAGTATTTCAATAGTCTCATATACAATAATATGAAGAGAAAAGAAAGCTCACAGGAGGCTCGTCAAAGTGGTGATGACCCTTTGACAGGTTATAAATGGCCAAGAGTGTGCAAGTAGCAATGCCTAGGTATGTTATCTTCTCCCACTTAGCCGCCTCCTCTATTAAAACATAAAGCAATTGTCAATAATCAAAACCAAAAAGAAACAGAAGATACAATTACTTATGAGATAAGATCAAACATAGCTTGATAAATTTTGATAAATACAGTTCCTTTTGGAATTAATATATTCTAGTTACCAAAAAATAAAAAAAGCTTGATGAAGAACTTGATTTTCTTCATTATTCGAGATTCTTTATATCCATAACATATCTCGTCAGCCAAACATCAAAAAATTTACAATCAACACGTAGAACAAGGAAAGAGTCCTAACAATCAAATTCCAAAACCTGATGCAGCTGTAACTATGAATCACAAATTTGGCAGTTAAAGTATAATCATATTCAGATTAAGAAAAAAGACCTTAAATATGGAATTTAGATGCTATACAAGAAAGAAAAAATAAAGAGAAGTAGATTTACGAGCATCGTCGTGGTGAGCAGAGGAAGAGAAGCCTCGCTTGGGAGACGCTCTAGAACCGCCGCGAAGGGCTGTCCGGAGAGCACCAGAACGGATCAACGCCGACGCCATTCTTCGTTTTCGGTTTGAAATGGTAAATGATGCAACCCTTTCGCAAAGGCCTGAATCCAATTCTTAATTTCTTACACCTACCGAAAAGAAAATTGACGACTTTACCCTTGACGTTCTTTGTTAATTAGGAAAATAAATAGACCTAAACATGGGCTTTTAGGAACATCAAACCCGACCCAACCCATTGAAAATATTTGGGTCAATGGCCCAAATGATCAAAAAGTGTAATGCCGATGTCTTGAGTTTGATTCTTTCAAATTTTAAACGTGTAAATTACATCCTTATTGTGTAAGGCTCCGTACTATCAAATTTTTTAGACTCTGCTTTATTGCGAAACTTCAAACTAGATGTAATGATGATGACGATGATATTATCATGTTTTACCTTCATTTTTAAGATAATATTTTAAATTATAATTTAACTATAACATAATTAAGCTTTTGGTTATTCATAGACAACTTCTCCATTAATTAGAAGTAAGCCTGTATAATACTAAATCTCTCTAAATTCAGCATATTAGTAAGATTTTTGTTGTTGTTTTTTTAATTTTAAATTAAAATAAAATTAGTTGAAAAGAAAAAAAGGATTTAGCTCATTACTATCTTCACTTGTATCTTAAATTAATGATTACCAAAATAAAATCTATAAACTCCATTTCCATATAGTTCTGTCCTTTTAAGAGTGCATTTCTCTGTTAATAAATGCAAATGGCATATCTCAATAACTTCAGTCAAAATGGAAACAATTATATGAAAGAAAATACTGTGAAAAAGGCCATGTTCTATCTCAAGTTTGAGAACTCCTTTTCATGTTCATTTTTAATTGGGAAGAAGGAAAAAAAAAAGAGCATATAAATGATACTAAAGTCTTCCTTGATTAAGCCTTTGCAACCTAAAATCCCCAAATGAATTGTCACTACGAAAAAAGCTAGGAATTATGGTTTATGCATTCCCTTACTACTTGACTATGCATTCTCTTATTATTACTTTCCCAGAGCTCAGTTGATGACAAGAAAGAATGCCCTGAAACACTCTCATACAACTTTAACAGTAACGGCAAAATATAGCAATTTCATATTGTTTTGCAGTAACATGCTCAAAAGGTTAACCCTGATGACCGGCATCATCGGCATCAACCGACGAACTACTTGCTGATACGTTAAGATCAAAAGAATGCTTAAAGAATCCAGGTGGATTGGAAGTTTGAGAAGCAAGTTCTTCGCGGTGCTTCTGTAGACATCCCAGTCTTTCTTCCAGCAACCCCTTTAGCATCAGCATTTCCTCCAAGCTGAGGTCATCTGGCGGTAAATCCATCAGCCATTTGCCCTGTGATTTTTCACTGAGCTGCTTAAGTATATCTGCTTGCTTCTTTTCAGATTCCAATTGCTCATATAAATCGTTACAAGTCTTGTTAAGTTTGGCCAGTATATGAGCGCGGTGATCAGGCTGTCGCTGGATGCTAGAAGCGTCTGCATCTTCATGGTGAACAAGTCTATTGAAAATCTTGTCCAAACTTGGATGGCCAAATGAGAAGGCCTTCCCGCCAGGTGAAAAGATTATCATACCAATATGAACGGCGCATAAGGTACAGAGCTCACTAGCCTTTTTGAAGATTCCTGCTCGTCGTTTCGAGAAACAAACTTGCCTGGCCTTTGTTGCCTCAATCAGCTTCATCTCAATCTTTTGGCGACCTCTCGTCATTGTTCCTGCAGAAAGATGATTAAACAAAGATTGACTCGCTCAATTAGAACAGAAAAGTTTAGAGTACAAGGTCAACTCTCATGTCATCCACAATTTATATCCGCGTCCGCATTCCTACGTTAATAAATGCAATTGCAAAACTAAATATATCCAGTCAAAAAGTGGAATTAATTATACAAAAGAAAATCCATTATTGGTAACTAGTATTAAATACAAGTTATGTTACATAAAAGCATACCAAACCAACCAAAAATAAAAAGTGCGTTTGTCGTTTATGGGGCAGAATGTCCTAGAGCCATACTCTATGTAATGATATAGTTCGAAAATGCGAAAGTGCATATTTCTAAATATAATGAAATCATGTCAAAGCGCTGGTGACATTCTAATCAAACATGCAAAAGGTGGATATAGTTACCAAAACAAAAATTTTGTGCACTCAACATTGTTTACTTGGATAAGAACTAAAGTCAATAATTGTTAATGTCAACTAAATATTGATACTAAGCAATACAGAAAATCACCAGCAAATTTTATTAAGACAAAGACTTATTCTTCCCCCTGCTTCACCAACTGCAAGACTTTGTGCCTTTCATACTGACCGTGCCCTTGATGCCAGTCTTTAGAAAGAAGCATTAGAAGGAAGAACAGAACAAAGACCTCCATCCATATTTACCTACTGACAGAACAAGAATTTCTAAAAGTTACAAGAGCAACTCTGTTATGGAACCAAGATGATTTGTGAAAGAGAGTACAATACAACCCAATCTCCTAGTCAGAGTGACATCTAAATTTTTAAACCCGAATGGAAGATGATTTATGAGAGGAAAAAAACCTGATGCCCACTAACTTAAAAGAGAAAAGCAAGACTGGCAAGTTAGGTTTGATCAAATGAACAAATTAACATGCCTCTTCAATACATTCCATGTTAAGAGGTCAAAGTAAAGAGCCATGTGATGTTAGAATGATTTAAAGCTTCCCTTCTAAAAACCTAATAACGTCCGTTCTGATTCAGTGACGAACTCTAATATAGTTCAGCTTCACAATTCTTCAATGTCCGTAATATTATTAATCTTTGAACATCCTTCTCTATGGATTATTTTAAAACTTTTACAACTTATCACTGCCTTCATCAATTATCCATCAAACAAAAACAAGAAGCAAAATTGAGCACCAACATGCATGCCTAGCTTCAATGGTGTAATAAAAAAGCTCTTATTTGCATATCTAAACAAAATTTACAGAAATCCATAAAAAGTTACAATCTTTACATATGGGCACCTGTAAAATGCAACTAAGTACACAAATTAACGGCTGTACAAATTAAAAGAAGGGGGAAATAGAACAGTCACCATTACTATTTCGGACGTGGCGTTTGTTGAACAAGACTCGGCCATTGAACCAAGTACAACGGAGTTATGAGTCGAGAAAAGAAACGGGTTTCACGCCATGAGGAAGGAGATGAAGAAATTTGATGAACTTGTGGGATCTTCTTTGTCTTCATCATCACCTTACTCTCTCTCACACAAGTTCGGCTCTTTTCTGTTGAATGTGACAACTTTGCTGAAAACAGCTTAGTTGACGTTGAATTCTGCAATTTTAATCTCGATTGGGTTAGGCCTTCAGGCCTGGTTTGGTTTGGGTTCAAACGTCGGTAATATCCATTTACCATACGAATTCGAAGTGTTTATCTTCGTCAAGCTTGCAATAGTCTTCGGATATAACTTCTTTCTTTCAAGTAAGTGAATGTACGATCAGAACAAGCATCTGTACAACTTGAATTCTTGACGTGTTCAAATTGAATCCTAATATTTTTAAAATATTCAGAATAGATTTTAAATAGACAACAAATTTAACGGGTAGTTAAATGCTATATTAATGTTGACATAACATTATTTTTATATTTTCTAAATAAAAAGTAGATTTCACAAAGCCTACTATTACACATTTTATATAATAAGTCTCACTTGTTATGTACCAGTGAGACTCACTATTACATATTTTAGACAGTGAATCTTACTCGTCATGTCAAAGTGAAACCTATTATTACATATTTAAGACAATAAATCTCAATTGTTATGTGACAGTAAAGATTCACTCTTTATTTAAAAAATAAGAAATAATATCGTATCAATATATACGTGAAATTAAACAGATGAAAAGTTAAACCGATTAAATTTTTTATTTACTTACAATTTATTTTAAATGTTTTGAAAATGTTAAGGTTTGATTTAAACGTTTAGAAACGTTAAGATATATTATGTATTCTATTATAAACGTAAAGTTCACAACACACTTTTAAGCTATTAATTTATAAAGAACAATAAAAAAGTTTCATAATGTGGAAATTTATATTACACAAGGATGCTAATGGTAATTTTTTTCTTTTTTCTTTTCCTTTTTAGCAAATAAACAAAACCATAACCTCTCAAATACGAAATCTTTGCATTGTCATTACATTACGATGATAAGAAAGTTCAATGCTTACTTGAGAAATACCTTAAAACATTAATTTTCAACTCCAGCCACACTAAACATGCGAAGTGTTACAGAGGTTTTTCTTCGAGCACGAATTTGTATCACAAGTTGTTTCAATCCCTTTGTACGGCAATACTATTTAGTTCCATTAAAGTAAGATTCAGCCTTGTCCCGTGATCATGGCCAATCTATTCATTTTTAAATGCTTCACATCCATCACAATATTTCACTCTCACACCTTTGCAAGAAAATTACGAAAGAATTAAATATTCATAGCAAAAAAAGAACATTAGAAAGCGATATGGCAAACGCCAACTTTTATTCATTCTCTCAAAGTATACAAAGGAATGCTCTCTCACATCTCTAAGTGTCTCCCATACTCATTTATTTTTAAGAGCAAGGTTAAAATGAGCTATTTATAGGCATCTCTAGATGACCAAGTTAGAATTCTAGTAGAGCCCTACTGCAAAAGAAACGTGTAGCTAGGAAGGACCTAGGAAATTGTCAACACCTCCACTATATTTGCTAGCGTTATCCATTCACTTATCCTTTCAAATGTTTAAACTCTTTTTTGCACATTTAAAGTATGCTCATTTATTTTAGGTAGAGCAAATAGAAACTTTTATATTTAAGCTACCAGAAGTATGAATGAAATTGGAGATTTTTTAATTTAGCAATATTATCTGTGGTAATTCTCGCCCAAACGAGAAAACTTCTTAAATATTTCCAACTTCTAATCGGGACCTATCAATTGGTATCAGAGCTAAATCAAAATGGTCTCCAACAAAGAACGTATTGAGAACTTGGAAGTAAGCCTTGGCGAGTTACAAGATAGCTTTAGTCGGATAGAGCTTGGGATGGCCGACAAACTCCGTATCATCGAAGAGAACCTCAAGCTATTTACCGACATCATTGCCTCCAACTTAGAAGGTTCTAACATCAGTGCTTCTGGTCAAGTTGGTTACGATCGATCGTCCCTTGAAGAGAGAGCAAAGAGAACTGAGGGGTGTTGTCAACCATTTTGCTCTAAGTTAGCAAAGCTTGAGTTTCCTTCCTATAGCAGCAATGACCCGACGGAGTGGTTTAACCACGTGGAGCAGTTTTTTGAACACCAAAATACCACTACGGATCAAAAGGTGGCGTTGGCGTCATATCACCTAGAAGACGAAGCCAACCAATGGTGGCAATGGCTACGTCGAGCCTACAAGGAAAAAAAGAAAGAAATCACTTGGGCAATGTTTGAAGAGGAACTTTGGCTTCGGTTCGGCTAGACTAAAGGTGAAGATTTTGATGAAGCCTTGTCTAGAGTAAAACAAAAGGTTTCATTGTGTGAGTACCAAAAAGCAATGTTCCGAATTCCGTTTTGTTCCGACCGGAGAACGGAATTCAGAAATCACCCTCGGTACCGGCCATAAATACCGACCGGTACCGGGGTTTTCCTTTGGGTATCGGCCGGTACCCAACATTTCGAAAAATTCTGGGTAATTTCGGAATTTTCCGGAACTCTAAGGACTAAAGTGCAAAAAAAAAAATCCCAACCCCCCCCCCCACCCCGACGGCCCGACCCTCTTCTGCTACCTACCCTCTTTTACTCTTTCTTCTTCATTTCTTCTACTCCTCTTCTTCTCTCTAAGCCTCTCTCTCTCACTATATC
>JANSVB020000420.1:137079-147320 GCA_025504935.2 Erythroxylum haughtii
ACGTTAGATGAAGCAGAAGAGTTGATAGAGGAGATGGAGAGTAATAGTTGCCTATCGACGATCGAGTGGAATAGACAAACCACTACCTTCCAGAAACACAAAGAAATTGTGACTGTTGATCAAATGACGAAGATGCAAGCTAAAATTGACAACCTAACTCGACAGCTCAGCAGCATGAAGATTTCATCCTTAGCTCCGGTGAAAGCCACACAACTTAAATATAAACTCTGTGGGCAAATGGACTATGATACGGTGGACTGTTTCTTGATGAAGAACATCAAGAAACAATGTTCTAGAGCAAGTGAATTATATAGGAGCTCAATATGGACGAAGAGGTGGAAACAATCCCTACTCCAACACATACAACCCTGGATGGAAGAATCACTCTAACACTTGTTCAATAGTTAACTGATGGGAATGGACCATTGTTTGAAAAGGACTACAATTGGCTTTAAAAAACTGCTTCATCTTTAAAAGTATGCAAGATAAAACAAAGACATAGTGAACACTAATTTAAGAATTTCGAAGTTCAAATCCATTTTAATTTATAAAAAGGAATATTTCAAAAATATGGAATGGAAGTCATTTCTAGTTTGTCTTCCCAGTGAATAGTTTAATGGATGACGAGTAAGTCCAAAATCTTGAAAGTTTGGGATGTCCAAAAGTTGCTACTTAGGAAAAAACCACGTAGTTTTATTTACACATCTTTATTTTATTTTTATTTTTATTTTAAAATTTAGTTAAAAAACCATTTATTTGGATTTTATTTTAGTTCTTTTCGATCTTCAAATTTTAAGAAAATTAGAAAAGTTGTTTTTGTTTTTGTTTCTATTTTCATAATTTGTTTAGTAACACTAAAAAGTAGAATTGTAGTTAAATAAGCGTGGTAGTCTATACCACTCATTTATTAAATAACATTACCCTCCACTAATCCTCCAATCGCCTCCATCAACTAAAATTCTCTTATTTATTTAACTAGATAATCAAGTCAATTAAGCATACAATTGGATCACACCCCTGAAGGAGAGACTTTTAGACTCTCAGACTATCATAGTTGCCTTGTAGAACTTCACTTTTAGTATCTTGTTTATTGGTAACAAATCAATTAATAGCCTTAATAAGACAAAGCTCTTAACTTTAGTTTATGGAAGCGGTGAACTAGTTTGTCTCCTAGTAGCCCTGGAATTAGAAGCAGCACATAAAGATAAATAACTAACTGCGCCAAAAGGACATCATTCATCCAAATTTCCAAAGCATGCACAAGAGTTTATTTCAATTGGCAAACCATGTTGCTAATTGCTAGCTGTCAAGCATGTCCATATATACTCAATTTAATATATAATAACCCTGGTTGGAAGATTATTTCTTTAATATCGAAATAAACCAATCATTCCCGCTGTGACTCCTGGGATCGTGAAATTTTTCACCAATAAGCCTCACGAGAACTACATCATAGGTTTCCAATCTATATACCATCCTAGGAGTTTATTATGCAAAGAACTATCATGTCTATTAAACCTATGATTTTTTGTGTTAAAAATAAGTTGAATTAATCACATTGAAGTTGAAGTATTTATGTTTAAATTAATCACCCACAATTGATTTCAATACTATGGTACGTGGCATTGTTTACACATGTGAATCAAGAAAGCAAGTTCTTGCTATGACTTCTAGGCTCGTGGAATTTTTCACCAATAAGATTCACGGGAGCTACATCATGAGTTTTCAACTTATATACCATCTTAGGGTTTATTATGCAAAGAACTGTCGTGTCTATTAAACCTATGAATTTCTTGTGTTAATACTAAGATTCTCGTATTTTTGGGAAAAATGTACCCAGTTTCAGTAAACAGAAGTGCTGCGCTCCACTTCACTACTTTACCAACCCTTGCTTTGCCTCCTTTGCCTGCCCTTCCCCTCGGGTAGGGGCAGGCTCACCCTACGTACCTTCTCTACTCATAAGAACCGTTTTGCTTTGCTTCACTACTTAGCAATCCAGTAGCAGCCACTGTTTTGCCCCATTCGCTTTTAATTAATCACCTATAATTGATTTCAATATGATGGTACATGACATTATTTACACCTGTGAATCAAGAAAGCAAGTTCTCGTTATGACTCCTAAGCTCGTGACCAATAAGCCTCACAGAAATTACATCACGGGGTTTCCAACCTATATACTATCCTAGTGGTTTATTATGCAAAGAAATGTCATACATATTAAACTTATGAATTTTTTGTGTTAATACTAAGTTTGAATTAAACACATTAAAGCTGAAGTATTTATGTTTTAATTAATCACCTACAATTGATTCCAATAGTATGATACATGACATTGTTCACACCTATGAATCAAGAAAGCAAGTTCTTACTATGACTCTTAGGCTCATGAAAATTTTCACCGATAAGCCACACAGGAGCTGCATCACGAGTTTCCAGCCTATATACCGGCCTAGGGGTTTATTATGCCTCAAATCATCCATAAGATATCAAACTCATTTTACATGCAGCAAATACTTAGACTATTAAAGAAGAACATAAAAAACTCATCAATGATTATAATAATATTCTGAACAACAACACAAATTCAAGACATCCTTTGCATTCACATAAAACTCAAATGCATCACAATCATATTATTAAAGCAACACATATAGTAGACATTAGTTGGACGACTTACCTAGATGGACGAACAACTACATACTACAAAGAAAAAGGATGAGCGACGCTCTTCATCACAATAGAGGGCCTGTGAAAACTTATTTAATATAATACACTTGTTCAATAGTTTTGTTATATTTTTAATAATTAAAGCAAGCAAATCAGAAAATAAGGCAATCTAAGTTTTGATATATAATGCAATACAGAGAAAATCTATTATTTAAGCTAAAGTACAAACATATGATGCTAATTAGTTAACTGATGGGAATGCACCATTGTTTGAGAAGGACTGCAATCGACATAAAAATCTGCTTCATCTTTAAAACTATGCAAGATAAAACAAAGACATCGTAAACATTAATTTAAGAATTTCAAAGTTCAAATCCATTTTAATTTAGAAAAAGAATATTTCAAAAAGATGGAATGGAAGCCAATTCTAGTTTATATTCCTAGTGAATAGTTTAGTGGATGACAGGGATGTCCAAAAGCTTGAAAGTTTGGGATGTCCAAAACTTGCTACTTAGGAAAACACCACGTAGTTTTACCTACACATCTTTATTTTTATTTTTATTTTTATTTTAAAATTTAGTAAAAAAACTATTTATTTGAATTTTTATTTTTATTTTAGTTTGTTTTTATTTTCAAATTTTAAGAAAATTAGAAAAGTGAAATTTGTTTTTATTTTTATTTTTCATAATTTGTTGAGTAACACTAAAATGTAGAATTGTAATTAAATAAATGTTGTATTCTATGTCACTCGTTTATTAAATAACATTACCTTCCACTAATCCTCCAATTGCCTCCTTCAATTAAAATTCTCTTATTTATTTAACCAAATAATCAAGTCAAATGAGCATACAATTGGATCATACCCCTAAAGGACAAACTTTTAGACTCTTAGGCTATCATATGTTACCTTGTAGAACATCACTTTCAGTTTCTTGTTTATTGGTAAATCAGTTAATAGCCTTAATAAGACAAAGCTCTTAACTTTAGTCCATGGAAGTGGCGAACTGGTTTGTCTCCTAGTAGCCATGAAATTGGAAGCAGCATATGAAGATAAATAACTAAATGTACCAAAAGGACATCATTCATCCAAAGTTCCAAAGCATGTGCAAGAGTTAATTTCAATTAGCAAACCATGTTGCTAATTGCTAACTGTCAAACAGGCGTAAAAGTACAAACTTGTCAAATTTGTGTTCTAATGTCCATATATACTCAATTTAATAGATAGTAAACATGTGTTATGGTATACGATAGGGAGAATGCAAATTGATACATAAAATAAAATTCCAAGTGCAAATTCCAAAAAATTAGAGAATGAAGCATGTATGTAACTATTTCTTGGTGTCAATTTAAGCTTGTTCAGGTAAATAGAGGAAGACTGATGGGCAATTGAGTAAAGTTGGTGGTGAGTTATGCAAAAGAATACCATTTTAATATTATTTTAAAATTAACCAATTTACATTATATTCAATGCTCGTTATCAACTTGATTCAACATTTTGGAGTAAGAAAATTTTCTATAAAAGCTTGAAACTTGATAAAGTTCCCTTCTTGCAAAGGTTAATTAGGCATGTATAAATGCTTGTTGGCTCGAAACTATACTAGTTTCCCCTTGAAACAAATGATTTAAGAACTCTTTCGTATCTTGAACAAAACAAGACCGAGAAAGATTGTTTCTATACATTGCACATGATTCACATGATATTTAGACATTTAAAATAAGGAGAAAACCATCAAAGAGATCACTATGAACTTTCGTCGAACATTTCAAAAGCATGACAGATACATCGCAAATAACCCAAGAAAATTTTGTCTTTTTCCTTCCTTAACATTTTCCAAGACATTGCATAGCCAAATACACCACAGACAATCGAAACAAACACAAAAACACCCCAAAAACTCCTAGATTTGTGCGACGTTTTCTCTTAAAATACCAAAATTGTGTATACAAAAAATCACAGATAACAAATGTTGAACGACTTATCTCCATCGAAGGACACAAGGATAGTGATCGGAGAAGATAGAGGCACACAAATGTCGATGAGGAGAAGAGAAATCAAAGACAGACAAGTGGGAAAGAGGAAAACAACCAAAAACGAAAATGTATGGGACTAGTTCATTACATTCGAACCAGTCACTGTCAAGGTAAAAATGGTAGATTCTGGGTAGCAAAGGATAGAAGGGATTAGGAATGTCTCCATCAACATTTTTGATAGAAAGAAAAGAATCCTTACTAATGTCAGATTTATGCCTAGAGAAAGGAGGAATTTGATCTCTGAAAGCATGTTTGATAAGCAAGGTTTTCATATCATATCAAAAGATGGACTCAGAGAAATCCTAAAGGATGGTAGAGTCATTATTAGGAGAGTTGAAAGAGGTGGGCTATACTATGTCATAAGTTTTACAGAAGTTAATCAAGTTACTGATAAGGGAAATCATGAATCAACCAAGTAATGACATACAAGATTAAGTCATGTAGGGAACAAAAGTTTGTTCCACCTCTCTAAATAAGGATTAATTCCTGATCAAAACCTACAGAAGCTGGAATTCTGTGAATCATGTGTGTTAGAAAAGCATCACAGATCCAATTTTCAAAAGGGAGCACAGAGGGCCACAGAGATCATGAAATATGCCCATAGTGATCTTTGGGGGCCTCTGTACTCCCTTTTTGGAAATTGGATCTATGATGCTTAGTAATCTCTAGGGGCCAACTCAAGTATCTATTATAGGAGGGAATCTATACTTCATGTCTATCATTGATGACAAATCTAAAAAATGTTGGGTATACCTGATGAAGATGAATCATTAGAAAACTTCATAAAATGGCATATACTTATGGAAAAATAGACTAGAAAGAAGTTAAGATGCCTAAGGACTAACAATAGATTGGAGTACTGCAGTAAAGAGTTTGAGGACTATTGCAGAAAGAAAGGTATCTTAAGGCATAAAACAATAAAAGTGACACCTCAGCAGAATGGTATAGCTGAGAGACTCAATATGACTCTCCTAGAAAAGACCAAGTGCATGCTTCTTTCTTTGGGTTGCTCACATTCTCTATGGGGAGAAGCCATTAGGATTGGAGCCTATCTAGTTAATAGGCTCCCTACCTCTTCTAATGATTACAAGACTCTACAAGATGTTTCGAATAGTAAGAAACCTAACCTTACTCTTCTTAGGACTTTTGAATGTGCAACTTATGCACATTAGAAAGAAGGAAAATTGGAACCTAGAGTAATCAAGGGAGTTTTCCTAGGCTATCAAAAGGGGATTAATGGATACAAGATCTTACTACTCCAAAAGGGAGGCTACAAAACTAACATAAGAAAAGATATAATCTTCAAGGAAGATGAATTCCCTCTGCTGAACAAGAGCTCCTCAAATTTAGATTTCCAAAGGAAAATTTAGAAGAAGTTGTCATTGAACTAATCAGTCCATTTCTATGTGCCACTAGAAACTGATAAAGGTGGCATTACTCAACCTCTGATGTGGAGCCTATACAAGACATTACACATCATGAACAAGGGATAGACGGAATTGAAGGGGTGGGTGAAGAAGAAACCCCACATACAACTTCAGTTGATGAACAAGGAAACCTACAAGACTATCAACTCATAAGAGATAGATAGCCAAGATAGGGAATCCCTAATAGGAGGTACACTAATCTAAACTTGGCTGAATTTGCATGCTTTATGGATGAAACTATAAAAAATAAGGTCCCGGAAACCTATGAAGAAGCCATGAGAAGTAAAGATGCAAAACAGAGGAAAAAGAACATTTTACACTGATGAAGAACATGACTTAGACTTTAGTACCTAGACCTCCCAAAGTTAAACTAATTGTGAACAAATGGTTGTTTAAATTGAAAGGAGTGACAGAAGCAAAACCTAAGATTTACAAGGCTAAGCTTGTAGTTACGAGGTTTAGATAAAAGGAAGTAATTAACTACAAGGAGATATTCTCTCTAGTAGTCAAATTCAAAACAATTAAGCTTATTTTATTTCTAGCTACACTATATGCTGGGAAATCCATCAAATGGATATCAAGACAGCCTTCCTATATGGAAAGCTTGAAGAGACAATCTACATGAAGCAACCAGTCAGATTTGAGGACAAGAATAAGCTAGACTATGTCTATTTATTACAGAAATACCTAGGTAATGGAATAAGAAGTTCCATGAAGTTGCTGCTAGTATGAACTAAAGTAGTCTTTATGATTACTGCCTATACTTTAAGGACCTAGGAATGACTAAAGTAGTCTTTATGTTAGTCTATGTAGATGACCTTATCATTACACGGAAGGAGCTGAATAGAATTCAAGAAGTGAAGTCTGATTTATGCATTCATTTTGAAATGAAAGATTTGGGAGAAGCTCAGAAGCTTCTAGGAATGCAAATAATTAGAAAGAGGAGGGAAGGAAAGTTATGACTTGTTCAAAGGAATTATATAAAGAAGATATTAACTCAATTCAATATGGAACAAGCTAAACCTAGTTCTGTTCCCTTAGGATCACATCTACAGATGGTATCTGACAAGAGTCCTAAGACTGAGGATGAACAGAGAGCAACGACTCACTATCCCTATGATGTAGGTGTTGGCAGTATCATGTACCTTATGCTATGCACAAGGCCTGATCTAGCCTATGTCATTAGTATCCTAAGTAAATTCATGTCCAATCTAGGTTTAGAACACTGGCAAGGACTAAAGGGTGTTCTTAGATATATATTTGGAACAATAAACTACGAACTATGTTTTTTTAAAGTAAAACTAACTAAATGCAATTACTTGTCTTTACATGATTATGTGGATGCGTGTAACATCCTGTTCCCATACTAAGGGTTAAAGCTCTAGATTTTGGTAATGCAGAAAATAGCAATGAGAGATTAGAAGAAAATGCATTTCATGCCCATGCATAATATAGCGTACGCACACACGTGAACAGTAAATTTTGCACATAAAAATGACTATATATTCATTCATTGACATTTCCGGGTATAATTGTTTGTAAATGTGATTTGATTGGATATTGTGGTTTGATTGTATTGAAAATTTGATTTAGGGGTTATAATTATTGATTTAGAATTTTTTGGAAAATTTTCTGAAATTTTTGGGTCTTTTTGGACTAGCAAAATTGTCAAGTGGTAAACCACAGTTAAATGGTAGTAGAAATAAGAGTTAAATGACACTAGAAATTTTTATATGTCACACTAAGATTTAATGACTTATGTCATTGAAAATTGGGAGACAATTGGAGTAGAAATTAGAGACAAAATGGACTAGTCATTAAAGTGGACCAAATGGAATCATGAGGATGCCACACCACTTGAGGAAACACGTTTTTATAAAGTGAAAGACCATATTTTGGTCTTTCACTTGCCAAAAATGACATCTCCCTTGCTCTCCATCTTCTTCATTTCTCATCTTCTCCACTCTTCTTCTTCTTCTTCACTCACGACACTCTCATCTCCAAGCCACAAGTTGAACCTTGCGTTCTTCCATCACTAGCCATTCTATTTTCTTCATTTCTTACTAAAGACCTAACCCTACCACCCTTGAATGGTGATGCACATGTGAGAGAAGAAAACCAGGGTTAAGAGAGAGCTTGAAGAGTTTGAAGATCTTGAAGCTAAACAAGTAAGTATAAGCATCACTTTTCTTAAATTGATGAATGAAACATGTTTTGATGATAGTTAAGAGTTAAATGTTCATAAAATGAGGATGGGTTTATGATAAAACATAAATGAGAAATGGGGATAGATTCATGTCTTGCTTTTGTGTTTTAATGGGTAATAAATTATGAAATGATATAATGTTGGATTAAATTGAGTAAATGGTGTTAAAAGGGTGTTGGAAAAATGTTAGCTGTAACATTTTTCATTAGTTATGCTTTTGTATTCTGAACATAACTTGATGTGTAGTTATCTGAATGAAATGATTCTTAATTTGGATTAAACTAGAGACATATAAATACATTTTTCATGAAGAAATCGAATTCAAATTATGTCTTTAAGAGTTTCTAATTTGGAACTGAAGTTGACTATTGGGTGTAGGAAAAAAATGCAGAAAAAACTGGATACATAATGGGTTTTGTTTTGTTTTCTTGATGAATTAATGTGAATCTCTTTGAGTATTTTTATGATGAAATAAAATGAGTCTAGAGTTAAAGAAAGGAGTAATATGGTATCTTGAAATGGGGATAATTAAGGTTATAGTTAGAAGTGAAATAAAAGTGGAAATGAAGTTGAATATGTGCAAAAAGTTGAAGATGAATGTATATATATGTGTGTGTATGTTTTGTTATTGGTGCTTATGATCAATCATGGGCTATAGTGTAGTTGTGGATGATATTGAGTTTAAATGGAGTTAGAATAATGTATAAATGATGGATAATTGAATTAGAAGTGATAGATCAAGCATATGTTGTTGAATCTAATAAGTAAAAAGGTAGAAATCTGGAAATTATGATGCAATTGGACATACTTTGGTGCAAGAGGTATAACTTTTTTCTACAGAACTTGGATTGAGGTCAATTAGTAGGATTTTAAAGAGGACTTTGAGAAATACAACTTCTATGAAGACCTAGAGAAGAGATTTTGATGTCTAGAGGGTCAAATTTTCAAGTTTTTGTAAGTGATCCGTAAAGGTTTGTTTAACGGACATGGATGTCCTCCTAACAGACATTCACGGGTCAAGTGATCCTAATTGAGGCTTAAATGAGTCTTAAATTGAACCTAGAATGATTCTTGGTTTATGTGACTAATTTATGATATATTTGAAGTGAAAATGAAGGTTATAACTTAGTGAATAAAGGGATAATATCAAAGGACCCAAGGAATGAGTATAATGGGAATGAAGATGTTCATATGATTGTAGCTAAGAATCAAAGAAGTTGAATAATATGTATTAAGTGATTAATTGTGAATGAGAATTGGATATTATAAGATCATATGAGGTTAAAAAAGAGATGATGAGAAATTGAGATATGATATAGAGTAACCCAATGTTCTTGAGGTGTAAGCTTATGAATAAGCTAGACACATACAAAGGGTAAAGATTGAATGGAGAATTTAGAATGATCATGTGCAAATGAAGTATAAATCTGTCAATTAGACAAATAAGAATCATGAAATGAGATTGAGCATAAGATGTGAATTTAGAAAATTATACTCGGGATTGTCATTGAGTATGCATTATACATTACACATATACATATATGTAAAACTAAATGTTTATGTGATTGAGCAATTAATAATGTGTGTGCAATGTGAGTTTTGCATAATGATGATACAGGATAAAATGTCTCCATCCAGATGTTTCCAAATCACAGAAGCTAATGCTAATCTGGAGCGTACTGTGAGTTCACTTAGACTGTAGCGCCCCCTTACCGTAGGGTACACATCGGGACGCCCGCAAGTCACTCTGACACGTAACCCACTATAAAGGTGCACTACCGAGCAACCAACTAACATCCTCATGGCATCAAATATAAATATTACTAAAAATTTAAACCAAATTACTTTTCATTTCTCAAATCCAAAAATACATAATCTTGTCCAAAGCATCAACTATACAATACACCTAT
>JANSVB020000420.1:170396-193240 GCA_025504935.2 Erythroxylum haughtii
TTGATGTAAACAGTAAACTAGTAAAGTATACAGTACAGTTGTATAATATATCAATATGAACTATTTTGTCATTTTTAAAAAGTTTAGGGACTATTTTATAAATTTAAAAAATATCCTGAAACGGTACTCGGTATCGGTGCAGTTCCGTTCCAGAGCTCAATCCGGTACCGAGCCCGGTACGGTATTCATAACATTGGTTGGGACTCTCCTAAAAAAAAATCCAATATTAAAAATATGATATCTGGGTTTTTCTTTTCTTTTTTAATTACGAAGTTTTATTTTTATCTAACTTGATTGATTTTAATAGTTAAACTCATAATTGAAGTTTGCTCTTTTTTCCCCTCCTTTTTTACTTTATTGTTGTTTGTACTTTTATGGATTACGTAATTTTAATTTAATTGTCAAATAAATTTATTTGATAGGTTTAAAAATAACAATAAATCATTTTTGTCGATGATCCGACTCAATCTAACTATTAATTTATAAATTGAATTCAAATTATAATTAGATTCATCTCATACAGTTTAACCTTTAATCATAATCCTATAAAGATCACTTTATAAAATTCAAATTCTAACCAAAGTTGCGTTGTGGCTCGAGCTCAAGTACAAGCTCAATCCTCCTAGTTAAAACGAGCAAAGTAAAGCCTACAAGATACGCAAGTGTTACTTTTTGATGATAATTGAATAAACTTGATAAGTATCTATCAACTTATTTAAGGTTATGTTTGGTTGAAACTTTATTAAAGAAATAGAATGGAATGAAATATTATTTTATTGTTTTAGAGAAACATTTATGATAGAATGAAACGAAATAAAATGGAAGTGTAGGGTTTCATATTATATCTTATTCCATCATAAACAATAAAGATGGGAAACTTATGATTTTTGGAGGTTTATGATGAAATATAAAATGATAAGCAACGCTATATTATATTATATTATAAAATCTTATTCCAAACAACATTTTACTAGATTATATTATGAACCGTTTCATCCTTCAAAACTACAATATTCTTTTTTTTTGTATAAAGGGAAAGTCGGAGCTAATTACAGAACAATACGCGGAACCGAGGTCCCTGACTGATTCTTAATGAGGAAGTGATGACACCCGGATGGTGTAATGTAAAAAAAAGTAACCCCTACAGTGGAATGAGCTGCCTGGGAGGCCAGCCAATCTGCGCATCTGTTACACTCTCGGTAGACGTGTCGATGTGCAACAGACCAATTGCGGGAGAGTAACTCGTGACCCCTTTAGTTATGAAGATTTAGTTGGGACAGTAGAGATTAGCCCTGTACGACCTGACTTGTCTTGAAATTAATAATTTTGAATTGAATTAAATAATTTTATGGTTGAATTTTTTAATTTCAAATTCTTAAAAATCGATATTGTTTTAATTAAAATAAAATCTTTTTAAAATTTAAATTAAAAAGTTAAATTTGCTCGAATTAGGTTGAATTTCAAGCCACCTAAATCTAATCGGGCTTGAGTTCGGACTATGAGTTTCAGATTCGATCGGGTTATAAATTGGGCCCAAATCTAAGCATAAAATTGGCTTGGGCGGGCTGATAAGGGACTCTTAAGATCAGTTCTATGGCACGCTTCCCAAGTTCTTGTTCTCGTCAGTCGTCATCCTCATCCTCTTTTCCAAGTTACGTATTTTTATTTATTCAACGAGCATTTGTAACGTTAACGAAACTAGAACTAGACTCGACCTTTGAATTACGTATCTCGTTCTTGTGATTGCCAATCCCTTTATTCTTATCAGAACTAAAGAAACATGGAACACGACATACAAGCCAGGGTTAGAATTTCTAGAATCGCAGCCCACCTTAATCCTCGTAGCGACAGCTTCCAGGTGTTGTATTAGTAACCAAGAATTTCTTTTTTCTTCTTAGTTTGATGTTTAAGTGTTTTAAAACAAGCTGTGATCTTTTTTTGATTATTTTATTTGAATGGCAGAACATGGAGGAGGATTCTGGTGTGTACCAATTGAATTGTTTGGCAAAAGGGGCATCGCCGGGGTTCAAGGTGGCGATATTAGGAGCTGCCGGAGGGATTGGGCAGCCTCTAGCTATGTTAATGAAGATGAATCCGTTAGTGTCAGTGCTTCACTTGTATGATGTGGTTAACACTCCTGGTGTTACAGCCGATATCAGCCACATGGACACAGGTGCCGTGGTAAAGTTCTTTCTTTTCCTTTGAATTTTGCGATGGGTATTAGTTAGTGTCTTAGTGATGATGAATGAGAAATGTTGGTTAATTTTAGGAAGTGGGCTTAGATTGCTTCATGACTATACCTATGATTGTGAACTTTTTTGTTCACCAGATGTGGGGCTTGATGTTGAATTATTTATTGATTTTGAAGTTGCTAGGACCGAAAGTGAATTGTAATAACTAGGTATGGATGCTCGAATTTTAGTCAAAATTTCCAAGATTACTGCAAGTTTTCAATGGCTATTAATTCATACTACTGAGGGTTCTGATCTTACGCATTTATGTTTTAAGACTGCGGCTCCTTGATAAAATCAAGTGCATTCCTTCTCAGAATTGAATACAGAGATAAAATTGATGATAGAACTTTCTTATCGTTTGTATTTGTAGGTTCGTGGTTTCTTGGGTCAGCAGCAACTGGAGGATGCGCTTACAGGGATGGATCTTGTCATCATTCCTGCTGGTGTTCCTAGGAAACCAGGAATGACCAGAGATGATCTGTTCAACATCAATGCTGGAATTGTGAGGACTTTATGCGAAGGAATTGCTAAGTGCTGTCCAAATGCTATTGTTAACATTATTAGTAATCCAGTAAATTCCACTGTGCCAATTGCTGCTGAAGTTTTCAAGAAAGCTGGTACCTATAACCCAAAGCACATTTTGGGAGTTACAATGCTTGATGTTGTCAGAGCGAATACGTTTGTGGTAAGGGATATTCCTGTTTTGATTTACCTTCTCTGTTTTGAGATGGTAGCTGATTTTTTTACTTATTGATATTTAATGAGGTTTTGGTGGCTGGATTATCTGACTGTTTATTCAGCATGATTATGGTCTTTTATTTACTTAGAATAATACTTGTCTGTGAAAATATGAGTAAAAGAAAATAGTCTTCTCTTGAAGCAGCTCCGGAACTTGTATTCTACATGAAAGAAGCAGATCTAGCCTTTTCCTTCTCACCATGTAACTGCCTTAAATGATGTCGCAATGACATAATGAAATTTCAGTCCATCATCTCACTTCATATGGAATTTCTAAAATACTATTTTATTTATCTTAACTTCACACTTTGATGTGCATAAGGAGGTTTCAGACCACCGTCAAAAGATGCTCAAAATTGCGTCTTGGCTACCGCCGCTTTTCAATGCAAAAATTGTGGCAATATTAGGATCCGGTTATGAATTAATTGGTTTGTTAACTTTATTTCATTGCTCAATTTGAACCTTTTCTCTTCGTCCTATATTTTTATGAAACTCCAGGCCGAAGTTTTGGGTCTTGATCCTAGGGAAATTGATACGCCAGTAGTTGGAGGTCATGCTGGAGTTACTATTTTGCCCCTTCTATCGCAGGTTTTAAGGATAAGTTAATTTTACACATAAAATGGTTGTTTCTAAAAGCTTTGCTTTATTTGGTTCTTATGGATAATTTTATTTGTATAGATCAAACCACCATGCTCTTTCACCCAGCAGGAAATTGAGTACTTGACAAATCGTATTCAAAATGGTGGAACAGAAGTTGTGGAGGTAAAACAAACTTTTTGTCTTTATGCTTTTTGGTAAGTTGGAGGCTAACTGAGTCTATACCATAATTTGTCAACAGAGTTCTAAGCTTAGCTCATGAAGACCAAGTATGCAGCTCTTTCTGTTGACATTCTTCATGAGCTTTTAACTGAGTTTTCCTTTTGTTATATTTAAGTGCCCTATAACTTGTTCACAGCATAAAATCTTTTTGCCTCTCCTTCTCTTCAATTTATTTATTTATCTTTTTTGTTGGGGAGGGGATTTGGAGGAGGGGGCAAGAAAGAGAAAGGTCTGAGTCCATGGGCCTGACTGATTATTATGTCATTGAGTTTGTGACATGGATCAATTTTCCTGTTGTTATCTCATGGCACATATAAAACTGCTGAAGAGCAGGGCATTAACTACATACCCTTTAATACCGCTATGCAACTAAAGAGAAAACATGGGAGGACAATAATTGCTATTACATGCAATCCTGAATATTATTATTTCAGTGGAAGACATATTTCCAGACCTTTGGAATAGATATTTTATATCTTGATTTGGTTGTCGCCTTGTCAAGTTAATGCTGCAATGCTTGTTAAGTACTTGAATTGGCAATGACATGCAAAATATGGAATGCCTTCTGTTTAGATGTTCAGGGCCCTTCAACTTTATTACAAGCACTAATCTTTTCTTTTGCATATTAGGAGATGATGTGAAAATCTGAAAATGTTCATGATGCTGCTAAACTTAGTAATAGCTTGTGCAAGCAGTCCAAGTTTTTGGAAGAATGTCAAGATGTTGAAACCTCTATCATGAATGATTGAAGTGATTAGTTATTGCCCCAAAATTATTAGGAAGGATTGTTGTGCAGCTTGAATTGTAATTGTTCATTTGATAGCTAACGGTTGCTATAAATGACACAAAACTTAGCTGCTTTCCTTAACACAAAATAAAGGATGGAACATTCAGGGTTTTTATTATAGGGAAAGGGTGTTTGGGGTATAGAGTTTGATTGTTTCTATACATGAGTTAGTTTTGGTTGTCTTACGAATTTGATATTTTGGTTCTAAATCTGCCATATCTTGGACTGTGTTTGAGTCTTCACCGTGACATGCAGGCTAAAGCTGGATCAGGTTCTGCGACACTGTCAATGGTTAGAAATGTGTCTATTTGTATTTATTTATGTTTCGGCATAATTTAATATTCCATGATCAAGACCAAATATGCATGAAATTTTGCAAAAATAAAAAGGGGGATCCTATCAACTTGTTCCAACCTTTTCAGGCATATGCTGCTGTCAAATTTGCAGATGCATGCCTTAGGGGTTTGAGGGGAGATGCTAACATTATACAATGTGCATACGTGGCTTCTGAGGTGTGCTGTTGTATCACTCTCTCTTGGATTTCTTGTTTTCCAATTTAAACATTTAGAGGTTTTGGTGGATTATATGCAACTCCCGTTGTGTTTTGTAGGTGACTGAACTTCCCTTCTTCGCCACCAAGGTACGGCTTGGACGTTCAGGAGTTGAGGAAATTTACCCACTCGGACCACTCAACGAGTACGAAAGGTTTGTGATCCATCTTTATCTGTTAAAACACATGGTTTCTTAATCATATCAATTGAGGAGATGAAACATGTAACTCATCTGTTTTAAATAACAGGGTTGGCTTGGAGAAAGCAAAGAAAGAATTAGCAGGAAGCATTCAGAAGGGGGTCTCTTTTGTCAGAAAATGAGTTGGTCTCTCACGTTCTTTCTTCTACCATTAGTTCTTATTCTGCCTGTGGCTTCACAGTGTCTGGGTTCATGAAATAAATGAATATTTTTTTTCAACCAAGTGACAAGTACAGAAGTTTTTGGTGAAAAAGAGGCTTCTTGAGTAGTGTGTGGTAATGTTCTATGAATAACATACAGTAGAGACTGCCTCCAAGATAGGACATGCGTATAGTATAGCCTTATTTATATTTCACAGTTCTAAGATAAATTGCACAGTATTTTCTTGGATGAAACTGTTGAGTGTTGCTTAGATTCAGGCCTAATACTATTAGTATTCTTCTGATACTGAGAAATGGACAGAGGAGGTAACTGTATGCACAATTAATGGACATGGCAGAGCACTAACAGAACAAAATATTCCCAATAGTCAGATCTCTGTGGTCATTATTTAACATTTATAACAGAGCGTGTACATGCCCCTTTTACTCAATTCCAAGTTCCATTCTCCTGGTCTAAAGCTTCTCTGAACTCCTAATCTGGAAAACTGAGACCTATAAACATTGTTCGCGAATTTAAATTGTATTTGCATCTTAGTAGATCAGCCGATAGAGTTCATTGCTTATGTAAATATGTGCTAGAACAATGATTGAATGTGGGAGAACTAATAATGATTAGAAGGTAATCATGTTAGTCATGTTAGTTCATTAGTTTCCATATCGTATTTATTTTTAAATTATTAACTTAATATAAAATGAAATGGAGGAGAGCACCTGGACTAAGTTTGCTTTACAGAGATACGATGATGGAACCCATGTTCATAATATCTCTTCCACCGTCCCTACAGTTTGTTCTCATACCACATGTTCTACTTGATGAGAAAATCACCAGGCAATGGATGGCCAAAGTCCAATTTGGTGCACAAAGCTTTTCATCTCTGTACAGCTTTCCCTATACATATATAAATATATATATTCATTGTTTCGTCTTCCTTGTCCCACCACTTTCTAGTACGGAGCTTTCAGAGCTCATGAACATGAGAGCCATGGTCGTGTCCTCTCTAGCTTTTTGGCTTTTTTTACATCACTTCAGGTGTCACTCCCACCAAACCCTCTCTGTAACACACCATTAGATGTCCCCTTCGAGCTCTGCATTATTAATAATTCGCAGTGATTAAGTTGTTTAATCACTTTTGTTGGCTCTCGGAATACCAAGTTTAAAGTTTGTGTAGATTCCACTGTTCATACTTTAGAAAACACTGCCTGTAAAGTGTTGTTTAAGGAGTCTTCTAATTTAAGAAATTAAAGATTCGGAAGTCATGACTTTAGCTCTTCAGGATTGCTTCATCACCAGGCAAGCTGGGAACTTACCTTCTGTATTGGATAATCTAATGATGGCTCTTCCCACAATCTGTTAATGTCTTTATAAGCAACACGACGCATAAAAGTCATCAGGATTTTGTTGTCAGATTCACCATATCTTGTTATGTCTTTCACTTTGAGAAAATTACATAAAGGAAAATCCTGCAGAATATGATACGGAGTTCACTTTCTGGGAAAAAGACATAGTTATGAGTCACCGTATTCTCTCAGGGTCCATACTTGTTCTGTATAATTCTCCGAAGTTGCCGCTGCATATCTCAGTATTGGAAAAAGAGAAAACAGTGGGAGTTGTTGGATGATTGAACTAATGCATTTTACCATCAACGGGGAGAAATTAACATGGCCGAGCAATAACATCAGAAAGTCATATCCATTATGTATCCCTTAATTTTAAGTGATCACCTCTGATCAATCGGATTTCGGGTTGTTAACTATGATCAAATTGAGTTTCAGGCCAAACTTGATCTAGTCTGAATACCAACCCTAGACAGAAATTATTGATAGAATACAATGCATAGTTACTACTTTTTCCCAGTTTTACTTGTTGGGTTTCTGTTTCTTTCCCTTCCAAAAGCCGGAATTTCAGCTCCAAGACAGGCTTCGAGCAAAGCATGTGAAAGAATTAAACCGAACTAAAAGCATGAGACTTCAACAAATGATTATACACAGAACTTGACCATGTCTGTGTGAACCTGTGCTTCCTTCAGGCATATTTCGAAGCCATAAAAGCCATTTAATTCGTTGACTCAAGCTCCAGACAACAATAATTAATGAGGCAAAAGTGAAGACAGAAATGTAAACTGCTCCTTCTGTTCTCCAAGCTTCTTTATTACAGATACCAAACTTTCATTTCCAGGTCCTAGTTCAAGTATCAGAAAACCTGGAGCTATACAAGTAAATGTGTTGATAGGCTATAGTGAATTCTTTTCCAAGCAAGCTGTCATGACATGGACTGGAATGGGTCAGAAACTTTGCGAGTAAAGATGAGAAAAGGACCACTCTATGATCGATAGAGAGACAAAAAAACAAAGAAAGAAAAGGAGATGGAGACAAGGAAAATTTCTGTTTCCATGGCTACCATGTGTGATGCTACAACATAACCATGCAACCTCCAAATACTGGTTAAAGGGTAGGACATAGATGAATGTGTAGTGGATGGTGACCGGAGCTTACGGAAAAAAAAACAGAAACATTATCTTTTAAGTAAGACTACGTACTACTCGACCTTTCTAAATCTTACGTTTCAGTAAGATTCTAATTAAATGTTATACCACGTATCTTCCATGCAAAACTTAATAAAACTTGATAGAGAGTGAGTGTGATTAGGTAGGGTTAGGTTCTCTAACATGTTGATTATATATTTGTGTGGCATGCCAATTAGATTTAATCCTATCTACCATTACTTAGTTCAATAGTCAATGATTCCATAACAGAATACTTTGTTATTTCTCTAACATTTTATGGGTGTAAAAATTACAAATCATCTACCATACATTGTACATTTCCGAGTTCCAAAATGTTTTCTTCTGTTATAATGAAATGTCAATAACCAAATATTATTTCCAAAATGTTGGGAGTTGATTGACTTTTCTTGTCTGTGGTAAGGATGTCAAGAAACCAAATTTCTAATTAATTATTAAAAATACTATTGAATAATTCCATAGTTGTTAAAGTGGAACTAACTCAAACTTAAGTCACAAACATTAATTTTTTGAGTTAAATTGATTTTAAAAAAATGATAAATATACAAATTTATTTCTTATAATTTTTTTCATTTTTAAATCATTATATTATTCACAAAAGAAAAAAATTGTGTTTTTTTATTGATTTACTTAAAATTGATTAGCAATGTGAGGTCTAATTTTCAGTTTGTTTATAGCATTGAAAAAAGATGAGGTAATTAACAATTCATCGTCGTCGTCATCACTCAGTTGAAGTCCGCTAAGACACAAGGTTTAGAAAAGTTTAATAATACGCAACCTTACATCTACGTAATAAAAAGGTTGTTAATAAAAATAATTAACAATTCTCAAAACATAACATTTAGTTAAATGAATCACTTATAAAAACTTAAAATTAAAAAAATCTGGCATTTTAGCAATTGATCAATCTAGTAAACACAGGGCAGCAACAACAACAACAACTATTTAGTAAAAATTAACGTAAAATTGGAAGAAGTCCTATAGTATACAGTCATAATTGATAAAAATGTTAATTTTAATAAACTCATATGACAAATATATATAATAAGATTTAATAGGCATAGTCATGAATCCAAAAACAAATTACCAAAGTCATTGATTGAGACAAATTTGGTAAAGCCGAAATCAAATCAACCTGTCCAATTCAAATCAATGTCTCGAATTCCTAGGGCTATTATTGGAGAACTATTCACTGGGTTTCTCTATTCAAATCGGTGCTATATAATAATAATATACCAAATAGGTGTTAAATTTGTGATAATTAAATAACATTATATTATAAAATAAGCAATTATAGCCTTATAAATAATTTAAAGCTAATTATAAAACTTACATATGTTTCGATTTTTAAATTAAAAATAAATAAAGTTTGTACACCAAAATATATTTTAAAAATTTAATCACACAAATATTCAAATTTCTAGAATATCATAATATAATTGCAATACAAAATCAAACACAGGAGTTTTTTTTGGTTTGCAAATTAAATGATTAAAAAATAAAATAAATATTTATAATACTATAATCAGTAGTCTATTTATATCACATACATGAATATATAGTTTTTTTTATAAAAGGAAAGAGTACATTTGATGCTAAATGAGCCGGAAGAAACAGCGCCCCGATTTATCCTCTAGAACGAGATTAAGGCACGCTAAAGGTGTAACATCAAAATAAGTGATACCAAGAACGGCTGGACCGGCCTGAGTAGCGAGCCAGTCTACGCATCTGTTGCCCTTTCGGAATACATGCCGATGAACAACAGACTCGTTTCGGTTAAAAAAATATATAGTATTTGTATATACTTAAGTAGGATATGCTTCTTCTTTTGCTTCCTTTAGAGGAATCCCTAGAAAAGCACTGATTTCGTTCCTGTTGCTACGGTTAAAGTTTGATTCAGGGCAAAAAGGGTCAGTTCAGTTGGTGACAGACGAGAGAAAGCTTCACGAGTTTTGGGTGTTCGTCGTATAAAGTTTTAGGCCTTTAGCTCAGACACAGTTTTCCATGCCCAACCCATGTCTCTTTCAATCTGGGTTGAAAGGGTGATACAAGATACAGCTTGTTTTGGGATGCTGACTCTGACCTATAGTACTACACAACAATTATCAGCGAGGGAGCTAAGCAAGCAGTAGTTCCAAGTACGTCATGATCAAATTACACAACTTTACGAGCTCCAACCACTGTACAACAAAAACTTGCAGACATTTTAACTCTTCCTTGAAGTTAGAGAAAACACCAAATGCAAAAAAAAGAAAAAAGACAAGAACATAATGTTTGGAAGCTAACACAATTCTTGGAATTTAGTACTTTTCAAATGCTAAGAAGATCAGGGGGTGGGGATTGAGGTGGTGGTGGTGGTGGTTGTTGTTGGTGGTGATGGTGTTCTTTAGTTGCTGCATTTGGAGAGTCTAAAGAAGTGGCTGATTGAGGTGTGGACTCTGTAATGGTTGAGTCTTTGTCTCCTTGCTTTGAGCTTGGAGGCTTTGGAAGCTCTGTCAGGATTTGGACAACATCCCGCATTGTAGGACGCTCCACAGCCTGCTCTTCCACACACAACATTGCAACATAGAACACACGCATCACTTCGTCTAAGGGAACTGATGGAAGTCTGGAGTCTAGGACTTGCAGGACTCCTTCCTTTTTCGAATCTGTAATTTTCTTCACCCATTGGACTATGTCCACTCCATCCCCAAACTCCCCAACCGGTTTCTTTCCGGTAACTAGTTCCAGGAGAACCACACCGAAGCTATATACATCGCTCTTTTCATCAACCTTGAGAGTATAAGCATATTCTGCAAATAGGGTCATTTGATTCATCAATCAGAAATCAGAACATGTAAACTGTATGGTAAGTTCACTAAGATTTAGCAGATAAAACAAACTAGCAAAGGATGGGCATGGAGGTTATGATACATCAAAATCATGGATAAGATTAAAAAAAAAAAAGGGGTGTTCCCTTAAGTGGGTGACAGCGAAAATCATTTGGATCTTGTACTTTCAAAGCTGACTTACACCTAACTCAATGCCAAACTCTAAAAGTGACCGAAAGGTGAAACCAACTTCTAACGAAAGTAAAAACAAAAACAACCAAAGTAGACTGAAACTTTGAATCCTAACATGAATCGAAGTTCATGCAGGGAATTCAGGTTGGTTTCAAAGATTAAGAATATACCTGGAGCTATATACCCATACGATCCGGCTATAGCAGACATGCACTCCGATGTACCAGAGTCTTGCAAGAACTTGGCAAGGCCAAAGTCAGCAACATGAGCTTCATAATCGCAGTCAAGTAGGATGTTGTTTGATTTCACATCGCGGTGAACAATCAACGGCGAGCAATCGTGATGTAGATAACAAAGACCCTTGGCAGCTTCAACAGCAATCTTATACCTTATGTCCCAGAGTAGATGACCTCCTTTCTTGCCATGAAGAACCTCCCCTAAGCTACCATTGGGCATGTACTCATAGACCAAGAGATTAGTCTCATGATTAGAACAGAACCCCAATAATCTCACAATGTGCCGGTGCCTGATTCTCCCCAATGTTTGTATCTCGGCGTTAAATCCATGATCGTGAGAAGACCCTCTGCTCATCGCCGGCAGCCTTTTGACGGCAACTTGATCACCATTTGGCATAGCACCTTTGTAAACAATCCCAGCACCTCCTTTTCCAATTATATTATCTTCTTTCAAGCAATCCAGAACATCATCAACAGTAAAATCCAAGCGTTGGAAGGCAGTCAATTTCCAAACTCGAGACTCGTTAGCTTTCTTAAGTGACCGTGCCTTAAGTACGGCAGCAACAGCAAACGCAATGGAGCAAACAAGGAGGCCAATAACAAGCAATAGCTTCAAAGAAGCAGAGAGTGGACCTTTAGAATGTGATTGGTGCGTTCCATTTACAAACCCTTCTTTGCATTGACCCAAATAGGGACCGCAAAGATCAGGATTACCCAAAAACGAAGTAGAATTGAAGTAACTAAACTGACCAGTACCAGGAACCAAACCAGAAAGATTATTGTAAGAGAAATCAACAGAAGTTAAGCTTTGCATAGTGGCTATAGAAGAGGGAATGTTTCCAACAAGATGGTTTCTTGACAAATTGAGATAATTCAAGATCCTCATACTGGTAACTTCAGTAGGAATCTCACCGGAAAGGTCATTCCCGCTAAGATCAACAAAGGTTAACAGCTTGCACTGGCTAATCTCCGGCGCAATAGGACCCGAAAACTTGTTGTGGCTAAAGTCCACTTTTGAAAGTTGTCGTAATCTTCCAATCTCGGCTGGTATTCGGCCAGTGAACTTGTTCCCATCGAGCAACAATGTTTGAACTCCGGTGAAATTGCCGATGTTAGGAGGTAATGACCCATACAGCTGATTATTGGAAAGAGTAATCTGGCCTAGTTCCATAGCAACATTATCAGCTACAGGGAACTCTCCGGCAAGAAGATTGCCTTGCAGCTCAACTTGGGTCAATTTCGGTAACCCGAAAAGCCCTTTCGGTATCGACCCGTTGAGATAATTCTGTCCCATTCGAATCCGGTTCAAGGAATCGCATTTACCAAGTGACTCCGGTATCGGACCAAACAAGAAGTTGCTAAGAGTAATCAATGTCTGTAATCGATTGCCAAAGCACAAATTAGGAGGCAAAGTTCCAGTTAGCTTGTTTGATGAGAGATCTAAGATCTCAAGATTACCATTTGTACCCAACCCTTGTGGAATACTTCCAGTGAAGTTGTTCTCCCACAACTGCAACACCTGAAGCTCCAGCAGGTCACCGATGAACTCAGGAATCGCTCCGTGAAGCTTGTTTCTGAAAAGATTCAACAAAGTTAAGTTCTTTAGCCGAGCAAAGCTAGTCGGAATCTCCCCTGTAAGCATGTTGTTCGACAAATCCATGGACTTTAAGCTGTTCAAGTCACCAAGCTCCGGAGTTAACGAACCAGAAAGAGAATTCACTTGAAGAAACAAAGTGTCAAGCTTCTGCAACTTCCCAATCTCCGGCGGTATCTCTCCGGTTAACCCACAATTTGCGGCGTCGACTCTCACCAACTCCGATAAGTTCCCGATCTCCGGAGGCAACCCACCTTCGTAGGTGTTAAAATACCCAATATAGAGTTGCTGCAACTTCTTCAAGTTACCGATTTCCGGCGGAATACGGCCTACCAGCGCGTTACCAGAAACAGCTAAATATTCTAGAAATTCCCATTTACCATACTCCGGTGGGATTACACCGGCAAAAAAGTTCCCTCCGAGATGCAAATGACGGAGACTGGACATTTCGGAGACAGTTAACGGCAAGTCCCCTGTCATATTGTTGTTATACAAGTCCAACACCTGCAGTTTCTTGAGCGCAGAGAGCTCAGTAGGAAACGAACCATTGAACCCGTTGTTTGAGAGATTAAGCAGGCGAAGACCAGAGATGGCAGAGAGCTGAGGAGGGATAGGACCAGAGAACTGGTTGGAACCGAGAGAGAGGTTTTGAAGATAACGAAGGTGAGCCACGTCGACGGAGAGAGTGCCGGAGAGGTTCAAACCAGTGAGGTTGAGTGAGGTCACGTGAAGAGCTGAAGGGTCGCACGTGACCCCGGTCCAGGAGCACAAGGAAGTGGACGAGTTCCAGGCGGCTAGCACCGACTGAGGGTCGTCGGAAATGGATGACTTTACAGAGAGGAGGGCTTCGAACTCCGACACGCTGCGTGCGGCGGAGGAATGGAGGTGCAGCAGTAGGAGAAGGAGGAGTAGCCGCATTTTCATTTCGTGGGTCAGACGGCGCCGTTGAGTGGCGGAGGAAGGGAGTGAGTGTGGAGAAGAAGGCGTAAATGTGGTGAAGTTTAAGAGATTTAAATACTTGTAGTATAGTTTCATTTATTGTCGTTTTGTACACTTATTGTTCCATAAGTAGTGGAGGCAGATCCTTATGGAGTTCTTCTTATTCTCAAAATTGGTCAAACAAGGGATATGAAGGAAAGAAGATCAATCAATCTTTTTCTCTATTATTGGTTGATTCTCTATTAATTTTGGAAAAGGTATGATGTCTAATAATCTAATCATCTTATTGGTATTGGTAATAGATCAAATCAAATTTAGATTCTGCAAAGCTTTAAATTTGAATAATTTTAAAAATTTTGAACTTAGTTTAAGATTTATTATTTAAATTTAATCTAATTTAATTTAATTTATCAACTAACAATTTCAAAAAATTAATTAAAATTTTAAATTTTAGGTCAAATATTTGTATCCATTATTTCCTTTAATTTTTATTTAAATTCATTTAATGAGTTATTACGAGCATATAATTTATGAACCTAAATTATATATATATAACAATTACTAATTCATAAAACAATAACAACAACGAGAAAAATATAGTGGAAATATAGGATTTAAAGAAGTTTTGTATTACGTAACCTTACTCCTAACTAATAAAGAGGTTATACTAATATATTAACAGGTTGTTTGTAAATTTTCGAATTGAATTCATTAACGAATTTGATTCAAATATATTAATAAGATTGAATTAAATTCAATTTACATCGTTCGGAGCAAATCTAATGATATTGCAATTGAATTCAATTACGCTATTTGGAACACAGTCAAAATTAATTCAATTATTTCATATAACATTTTTATCCTTGACTAAAAAATATGAAATTTTTTAAATATTATTATAAAATTGAAGAAGATGTAATGCATAAATTGATACAGTTCAAGGATTTCATGATTTATTCTTTATTTAAAAAACTCACATTTCTCTAAATTTACAATAATAATTTCATAATTAATGTAAAATTAAAAATTTCAAATATAAAAAATGAAGGAAAATTAATCTTGTTATTAATCATATATAAATATTATTTATCAGGAAAAAATGGGTGAAAAATTTCCATTTCTTTGTTGAATTCATGCAAGTCAATCACTTGATAAATTCAATTCCGATATTTAGAGGAGTGAATTCAATTTATAAAAGAAGATGAGTTTTAGTTATATGCATGAATTGAATTTATCTTATTTTTGTCATTCCAAACAGCTGAATTGAATTAAGGTATTTTCAAATAGTCAGTAAATGATTGATATTGAGGTGAAGTAAAAAGGGTTTTTGGCATGGATAATTTAAAGGATGATTATATCATTAGCTACCTCTAAACTAATTTAGGTTTATAGCCAGTCAAAGGGTGCCAAAACGAAGAGGACTTTGAGGATGTGTTGGCACAAGGCAAGTAGGCTCTAGTTTGTCCTACGTAGTTTGATTTCATCATTGTAGCTTTACTATTAGAGATATAGAGACATGCTTACTTCTAAAGACTCCATCATTAAAGAGACCAATTAGGATAATTATATACACATCAAAGAAAGGGATCTGACGATGGTTCTTTAATTATTTAGGATAACACCTGTCTTAGACTCGGAACGTTACTTTACATTTGACCGTACCACCATCCCTAAGATTTGTAAATGAAAAATTGTCTTTGGATCAATATAAGGAAGTTCTATTTTGTTTTTAATTATTATCTACACTTATACCATTCTATTATTTCACTTTTGTTAACTTTTAAATTTTTATATAAAACAATACATTATAAAAAATTTTAATATCTTATTTTAAACAAAAAATCCTTTTACTTATTTGTTTGTTCATTGCTTATTTTATATTTTATTTACTAAGTATTAAAAATAATTATAATAATCATTTTTCATTTTTGTGAGTCATTTAGAAATAGCTTCGTTATTAGACTTGGCCTGATATGGTCAAACGCCCTCAAGTCCCAATTTTCGAGCCCCGATCAGATCTCGTGTTGGGCTAGGTAAGGGACAAAACGAAATCATTTTGATTTTTTCAAAAAATGTTTGGCCATGTTGACTTAGAGTCTAGCTGGATTCGGGCTTGAGCCCGAGTCTGCTTTGGCTCATCGAGCTCCAAGTCATCTAGACTCTTTACTAACTAGAGATAAAGTTGCATATTATTGAACCTCTCTAAATTTGTATGTCAGTTAAATTAATTATGAATGTTTTTGTTTTATTTTAAGCCAAAAGTTAGTAAATATGATAAGAGTAAATAATAATATGAAAATATCAAATTAAAATAACCCTTTAATCTTTTTACTTTCTTCTTCCTTTTTTCCATTATTACACAAAAAGTGTGTAATTAAAGGACATGGTTTTCTTTTTTCTTTTTTTTTTTGGTGTTCGTACCTAAAACTTTCTTATACCTTTTATCTACTAAAAGAATAAAAGCATAAATTTTAATGGTTTGCACTTTGCAGACTTCCTGTCGCCTTTTCATTATTTGCAGCAATTATTCTGACATCTTTGTCCGTATAATAATTTATATTTTCAATAATTGTACGATATATATATATATAATACATATTTTTTAACAGTGTTATGATGATGGTTTGATTTCGACGGCACAATCCAATGAACCTCAAAGAAGACAAATCTTAGTGAGCAATCCCACATCATTCTTCTCGTTGCCTTACTCATCCTATAGTTAACAACCAAACTCTTAATAGATTTGTGGCTAATTATGCGAATGGTGGCACATCAAACTTAGCTTTGGATCCTTTGGAAGAGGGTAATCTTCTTTTGTGCGGCAAAAGTTCAAAATCGAAAAAGATGTAAGGAAAAACCAAAATTGACAAGCAAATAGTCGGTAGAGTTGATGTTATGGTCAAAGATGCTACCAATCTTTTGAAGATAAAATGTACCTTTTTTCAATTAAGCATCTCATTTTTTTAAAAAAATCTCACATTTTGATTTTTAAATGTCATAGCGACATACGAGAAAAAAGATACCAAAATTTAGAGGTACATGACGACCAGTTAAACAGACTTTATCGAAGATTAAAAATTAATAAAAATTAACTATATTTTAGGTTTTAGGTATGTTGGTCGAATACACTAACCCTTTCTCTTTGATGACACCAACACTTAAGGCTTATCTCTTAGAAATCCTAAAACGACATATTTTAATCTAGTGATAACTTTTTAAAACATATAATTCAAATCAAAATTAATAGATATAAATATATGTGGTATTTAGTGAATATCCCACATGAGGAAAAATAATCTTTTAACTTAATTTATCTAATTTAAAAAATTAATCACTAAATTAATATTTTTTAGAAGTTGAATTTCCCTTTAATAGTATCTATAATTTTAAAGTACCATGCAATGAGATAAAATATAATAATTATTTTAATATAAATTTAAATAAATTAGTTTAAAAGAAGAACTAAAAAGGTAATTAAAAGAAAAAAGGAAGGCAAAGCAAAATGATTTACAATTATTTGAAGGCAATAATTTTGTTGGTGATAATGAAAACGTGTCAAAGACAAGGCACGAGGTCGACGTTTCTTAATCTTTCCTTTTACGAATTTGCCCTCCACTGGTAGTCAAAATCACGCTGTTCATGTTCTGAGCTCGGACCACGAACGAAATTCTGAATCGGGAAAGCCTGACAGTGTGTGTGTGTGTCAGGTGGGCGCGAGGAAGGGACATGGGTCCCACGTAAACTGATGCGTGGCTTGCAGCGGAAAATGACCGAAAAGTCCTTCCACGGCAAAGAAAGCGACGTTGGTACTGAAACTGCCAGATTGACTATATTGCCCTTCATCTTGGAAGGATCTCTTCAATGGGGTTGGAAGGCCGTTGTGGTAATTTAGTCACCGCAGGCAGCATTTGGCCTACGTCGATCACAGATTGAATGCCAATGATTTGGGATGTGTAACCTTGGAATCTAAAATTAATATACTGCTGCTGATTGTGAGAACAGAAGAAACATTTATTAACCATCTAAGGGGTTGTAGGTTTAGTACAATTTTTATTAAATGGGAACTGATATAATGATTAGCTCAATTTCCAAATTCTGTTTAGCATTTATATTTTGACCAAACCCTAGTTTTCATTATATAATATTTTTATTAATGATATATTTTAAATATATTAATAATTAATTAACAACAACAATAATAATAATCTATTGAAAGATTGATTAATATGCGAAGTCTGAAGGAGTCTAATAATATAACCTTATTTCTAATTGGTTACGAGGCTAATAATTGATTAATAATAGATCTAAAATTAAAATCACTTATTTTTTAATAGGAGATTTTAAGTGTATGATTAAAAATTTCTGCTGATATTATTAAAATTTTTGGGCAAAAAATCCCACGTGTTTTACCTCTTCGAACATTATGCCCTCTCTAATTTAAAAATGAATTTATTACCCCATTTGAGTTTAAAATTCAAAAAGACTTTTTTATCTTTTACTTTTTATTGTTATCTTAGTCTACTCTAAAGATCCAAATAAATTTGTGAGGTGCCTAAACTATTCTTGTTTTTTTAATTTTGTTTTATAAATAATTTTTCATTTTTAAAATATTTTTTCATAAATTAACGGCCATGAAATATAATTGTGAAGATAATGGTATTTTTAGTAATTTTTTCTTTTCATTTATCAATGATCAAAATATAATTCATGCTTAAAATAATTTTTATTTTCAAAATAGAGGGCATAATGAAATAAAGCAAAAAAATACAGGGATTTAACATATTTTAGTCAACAAAAGACTAAAAGGACATTTTGTCCAAAAAATGCAACATGCACTATTGTGATAATGTCATCATAATAAAGAGTAAAAAAGTTCTTTTAAAATTTTACCTCCTTTGACTGATGATCAAAAAGGGTCATAAGTTCTTTTTAAAATAGAAGATAGCATAACATACCGATCGATAAAATACGATGGTGTCAAATATATTTTACCCAAAAATTTAAAGTAATTAATATAGGGATTGAAACTTAGCACTCACATTCTTCAACACGAGATTTTAAGTATAGGTTTAGCAAAAATTAAGGAGTCAATCTAGGGATTGGAACTTAGAACATCTAATACTAATACTAATACTAGGGGCTATTCTTTGAAAGTCCAACCGAAATTGCAACATTTATGATTTTCTACTACATTTGACTAATTGGGAACCATTTATGACCCGGGGTGGGTGGAACCGCGCCAGGAAGGGCAGGTAAGGCAAGTGCTTTAGGGCCTTATCTTCAACTTTCAAACATTTATCACTTGGACCTAGAAAAATGCCCAAGAGCTCATCAGGAATCAGTGCAGAACAGCGCAGAGATCGAAGCATTTGTCATCCCAAAAACTATATTTTTCTTACCAAAACTTTTATACAAGTCTTGGATGTTGCTCACTCTTGTCCCTATATCTGTACGACTCTACGAGATAGTCAAATTATTTATTTTCCGATTTAAAATTGATATATCAAATTTAATTTGATTAAGTTTAAGTTTACATTTGTTTAATTATAAATATCAAAGTAATATGACTTAAAATTAATGGACCAAAATAAGCCAAATTAATTAATTAAACTGTGTTTAATAAATTTTAAATATTAATTTATATTTATTTTTTAATTTAAACTCTCGTAATCTCATTTTTAACCCTTTTTATGTTACCCATTAGGTCATGTATTTTTTTACCATCTTGATTTTTTGAGGTAGACTTTAAGTCGAACTCGAGCTTTTTTATAAATTAACTTGAAATCTCAAAATTTTAAATAAAATTATATTATTTTGAATAAAATAATATTATTTAAAAATTTTAAAAGTAAAAAGTATATATAATCAAACTCAAACTTGATGTCAAAATTTTAAGATCTAATCAAGCTTCGGATTAAACATAGGTTCAAATTAATCCACCTAATATCGAGTTTAATACAAACCTATATTTATTTTTTGAAAAATTTTTAAACCACTCTCAATCTATTATCAACCCTTTTCATCTCTTTCCCAACCTTTTGAAACACGCACCATTAGGCCATAATATGACTAGCATGAACTAAAGTTATTCTGATAGACCAGCACCAACTTGCTCATGTGCACGATTCCTCACTTTCCTTCCAGTTTACCAGGAAACAGGATGTGCCAAAGATTTTTCATTGGCACGTCTTGTCTGCCCCCAATTTAGCCATGCAAGGAAAGTAGGGCTTCAAATCTTCTGTTTCACCTATTTTGTGCTCCATGTGTCACAAATGATCCCAACCATCCATTAGATTTTAATGGATAGCTAGGATCATTTGTGGTACAGGGGGCACAGCATAGGTGGAACAGAAGATTTGTTCCGGAAAGTAGTAGTTCATGCTCCATCGCCTTAAGAGCTAGCACATGTAAATACACAAGCTCACCGTTTCAAAGTCAAGTTATATATATATATAATCTTCTAATGAGAGAATAATATATTAACTTGAAGAATAATGATCTAAGACACAGTTAAACATATCAAATTAAATATGATAGTGACTATAGAGAACAAACGTCTTAGCAAGAGAGCGGACATCTGACATCTCTATTCCCTCAACGCCTAACCTAAGAAACAGAGATATTGTCCTTAGTACAAAAAATATCCTTACAATCCGAAATTATAAGACCAAAATAAGAATTATCTAAAGAACTAGAATTCAAAGTATGAACAGGGAGCTAACTATCAGTAAAAATAGAGTCAACTTGTAGTATACCATCACGAGTAAACAACAAACATTGAAGAAGAGCTAACGCCTCCGCAATCTTAGGACCTCCGTTGCCTTCATCATAACCAGAAATTGCCAAAGTCAAGTTATATTTAAAATATGTAAATATATCAATAACTTATTTACTATTTATACCAACTATTTATGATAATTAAAAATTACTGAATTCATAAATTACAATAAAATAATTAGTATTAAATTAGTTTATCAAAATAATCAATATTAATTATTTTTAAAATAAAAATAAAAAATAAATATTTGAATTAAAATAATTTTTTACAATAAAATCTTTATCTTATTAATAATTTGAGATTTTTTACTTTATCTTTCAAAAATTTGTAGTTTTGACAAATAATACTCCAATCAAATTTAGTAAAATCTATATTTATAATAAAATAAATATCAATACACAAGTTCATAAAATGAAAATTAATGTAATTAAGCTACGTCTAAGCTTCAAATCAAATATATGAGCGACGAGGTGTTAGATTACGGCATCAATCCGCTGTTCTAAAGAATGGAATAAGCTCATAATCATTTTTTTAATTATACTAATTAATTAGTTGGGACCGATGAATTTGCATTTTTTAATTTTTATTTTTAACACCTTATCGCATGGGTTGCTCTGTTTTAGGTCATGGCTTTCGTATTCAAGATAGTTAATTATTATCGAGTTATTAAATTAATAATAGCATTTTTTCTATATTTTTAATTTATTATTATTAGTTAACTGACCATGATTAGATTACATATCTTTGTATTACCTCATTTTATATACTCTGATTCTCTTCACATTTGTTCGGAGACAAGAGTATAAAAAGGTGATTCAGTTAAACCGAAACTAGTTTTGTAATTGCAATCATAGACCATATTCACCATAAGCCTCTAATTTGAGCCCTTTGCTCTCATAATAATACTAATACTTAATAGTAATACTAATACATTATTGGAACTTTGTCTCTGTAAAGTATAAACAATCTGAGAATGATGTCATGGATTCTCTTTACAACCAAAAGCTTCTTCATGTATAACAAATTGGTGACTGTCGCTAAGTTTTTAAAATGGCAACGACACTGACTTGCCAGACCGAAACTGTAGTTTCTCAGACAGATGAGCTTGTAAGGTATCAGTGTTTGCAATAATCGGTACAGAATGTTAGTAACTATTGGCCGACATTAGTATATTTTGTTTGGTCTGAAGACTCAGACAAGGGACTTCAACTGCCCAACTCGGTGGCCTTACAACTCATCTTCATGTTGCTGTTCCCTATTCGACTCGGGATAGCAGTTGGACCTAAGTTTGATCCGATCCAACTAGAATTTAAGGATTTAAATTCAGATTGATTAGGTTGGAATAATAAATGTGAACTTCATTTTCTTACTTTAGATACACAAATATGAGATTGCAATATGGTGATTATAATGATCGTAATTTGTGTTGAAGCATGATTCAAAGTCTTATCTGTTTGACTTGGTTTGTAGTTTGTTATTAAGTTGAGATAGCGGGCGATTGTTTTGTGATTTGATTAGTTAGAGCGTCTAGATGTATTGTTTACGTTATTAGAGTCGTAAATCCGTAAATTTCTAATTAATCGTTTGATTGTAAACTTATATAAGGTAGGTCTGTTCTGTTTTTTAAATAATCAATAAATAGACCACTTTCAAGTCATAGTAATTATCTTACTTTGTTAATCGTTTTTTATTTCTCCTTCTCCAACAATTTGTTGTAGCGTTGGAGTGATTCAGAATTGATGCAATTTACAGTTCGCAATTTAAAAACCTTGCTTTAGAGGTAAGGGGACGAACTACTTAGAAATGGAAGTTTCTATAAAATCTAATACCCTGTCGAGTCCATTACATTCAATCTAAAGCCCAAACGAGAAACAGGCTTTGAACAAAGAACGGCTTACTGCAAGCTGATAATTAACATGCAAGACATCAGTTTCAAAAGGTAGGATGCATCTGGAACTCCATATACAACAAGGGTGGTCCTGAAACAGGTAGAAAGGGTTGTTTCTTGGTGGAATGGAAACAGAATCAGTAGGAATAAAGTCTCATCTTAGAGCAGGAAGAATTGTACTGGTTTCAGAGACCTAAGGAAGACTGGATTGAGTGGGGTGATAGAAATACAAAATTCTTCCACCTTGCAACTATTATCTGCAGAAGACATAACTCAGCCAAATCACTCCAAAAGAATCGGACTATACTGGAATGTGCCGGTTAGAATGTCCCATATTGACTAAACATAAAAATGATAAAGGGTTTATAAGTGGTAAGGGTCAACTATCCAAACAAC